>JAUTXX010193301.1:0-15102 GCA_032273605.1 Panulirus laevicauda | reverse complement strand
TGATGAGGTCAAGAGCATATGGCTTGAATATTTTGAAGGATGGCTGAATGTGTCTGATGACAGGTTGGCAAAAGTAGGGTGTTTAGGCCAGGAGGTGTGCAAAGTGAGTCGTGGCAAGTGGTTTGGTGAAAAGAAAAGTGATGGTGAATGCCTTGCAGAAGATGAAACATTGCTAGGCAGCTGGAGTGGATAGCAATGCAATTAAATTTCTTGAGAAGGGGTAATTGCATCAATGATTAGTTAATTTGGATTTTCAAGGTATGTATGGATCACGGTAAAGTGACTGAAGATTGGCGGAATGCACGTACAGTGTCATGGCAAGTGGTTTGGTGAAAAGAAAAGTGATGGTGAATGCCTTACAGAAGATGAAACATTGCAAGGCAGCTGGAGTGGATAGCAATGCAATTGAATTTCTTGAGAAAAGGGGTAATTGCATCACTGATTAATTAATTTGGATTTTCAAGGTATGTATGGATCATGGTGCAGTGCCTGAAGATTGGCGGAATGCATGTACAGTGGCTCTTTACCAAGGCAAGGGGAAGAAAAGTGAGTTTGAATTATGGAGGTACCTGGTGAGCTGTATGGACAAGTGGTGACTGGGAGGGTAGTGGCATCGCAAATGGTAGATGAGGTGTTTGCTTTGTTGGAGAATACGTATGAGAAATACTTAAGGAAACAGAAAGATCTGCATGAGGCATTTATGGACTTGGAGAAAGTATATCATAAGGTTGACAGAGGTGCTTTATGGAAAGTGTTGCAAATATATGGTGTGGCAGGAAAGCTTTTAGAAGCAATGAGGAGTTTTAATCAAAAGTAGTTAAAGAAGAGGGTGAGAGGTTCCAAGTAAAGGTGGGTCTGTGGCAGAGGCGTGTGAGGTTACCATGGCTGTTTCATCTGTTTATGGATAATGTGGTAAGGGAATTGAATGTATGATTCTTGAGAGGAGCAAGTTTGCAGTGTGCTGGATTTGGGGGGCTTGGGAAGTCAATCAGTTGTTTGCTGGAGGCGCATGCTGTTGTCTGAGTTTGGAAGAGAGTGAGAAAAAAGAAAGCTGAGAGTAAATGTGAATAAAGGCAACATTATTAGGCTTAGCAGTGAAAACTGAGATCATTTGATGTGTACGTCTGAATGGAGAAAACTTGGAGGAAATGCAGTGTTTTGGATGCCTGGGAGTGAACATAGCAGCTAATGGAACCATCGGGTGCAATGAGGAATGTGTGAAAAAAGAGGTCATTGTCTCTAAGGGCAAAGTTTGGTATGTTTGATGGTAGTAGTTCCATCGGGTGTTATATGCAAGTGAGGCTTTGGGCTTATACAAAAATGTAAAGGATAGGGTAAATGTGCATGAAATGAAATAATTGAACAATATGTGGTAAAAGGCAGGTTGATTGAATAAGAAATGATAGGGTAAGAGAAAGTAGTTGTAGTGAGAGGAGTATGCATAAGTGAGCTGAAGAGGGTGTGCTGAAATGGTTTGGACAAAAGAAGATGAATAAAAAAGGATGATTATGAGGGTACACATGTCAGAGATGGAGGAAAAGAGAAAAAGAGTGAAATCAAAGAGAAGTGGAAGGATGGCAGAAAGGATGCTTTAAAGGACTGGAGCCCTATCATGCAGGAGGATGCGAGGCATGGAAGGGATAAAGTCAACTTGAACGATGTGGTTTACATGAGATAAAGTGCTGTCAATGGGCTGAACCAGGGTATAAAAAGTGGCCAGGAGAAACTGCAGAAAAGTCTGTGGGCCATAATTATGGATAGGGGACTCTGGTTTTAAAGCATTAAACATGACAGATAAAGAGTGGATTTGAGACAATGAGGCCATTTCTTCCTCTGTTCCTGGTGTTACCTCACTAATTCAGGAAATGGTGAATATGTATGAAAATAGAGTTTCATAAACAAAAAGTAGCAGAATTTACCTGAAGCTATTGGGTGGACATGAGCGATCTGAGCAGTGAAGTGCATTCTCATCTGATTTATCCCCACAGTCATTATCACCATCACACAACCAATATGGTTCAACACAAATAGTTGTATTTTCACATTTCAGATGGTTGGGTGGGCAAGTTACCTCTGGGCAACGCTCACTTGTCTCATCTGATGTCTGATTGTCTTTGCAATCATTCACTCCATTGCACAACTGGAAAATGAAAAAGAAGAGGATAATTTGTAATGACTCTTTTAGTTCTCTCACACATGATTTTCAAGTAACTTCATAAATATCCTTTGATCAGGGCCATCTCACATGAAAGAAAAAGTAAGAAGTGCTAGGAAAAAATCATTACAAATATCATTATATAACCCCAGGACCCCCTTCTAAGAAGGAGCTCTTGCAGCCTCAAGGCTGCCCTGCTTCCAATATTAGGGTAATGATGGACTAATTTGGAATGAAAAGCTATTCAATGAGACTGTAATTCCTTTCAACAACAAATGATGACAGGCTTGCTGAAGGTGACTTTTCACTCGCTGCATAACAAAATGCAAGCAGAGTCTGGTAATACCACTTGAAAAAAAATGAAGAGATTAATTTACAGCTTGCCTAAAGGTGTAAAAGTTTTAGGAGGAGAGAAAGACAAAAGGAGGAAGAAAATCCCACAGCTCTACTAAATAAAGAAACAGGAGGCAACACAATAGTCAATCCTCACATGGATTAGTAAGAGAGTTAATATGATGGAACACTTCTAATTCTATTCAGCCTAAAAGAGAGGGGGTTGATCCATTTCCATGTGTAATGCAACACATGCATTTTCCTCTGCAAGGATCTTTCATATCATTTAGCATGAGTAAAATTCATTGCTAAAAATATCATTCTTTCAGTGTTTGCTAACATAAAGTTCAAAAGTTTTGACCTAATAGTATCTTTCTACTGATAACAATATATCAATTCATTACAGCCTAAATACTAGACAATTATGACAAAGCATTAAAAGAAAACCAGTACCAACCTGTGATAGTGGAATACATCGATGGTTAGCACATGTGAATTCTCCAGAGGCACAAGAAGGATATTCACACCCTTCTTCATCTGACCCATCACCACAATCATCTTCATGATCACACTTCCAAGTGGAGAAAATGCAACGACCATTCTTACAGCGGAACTCACTGGGGCTACATGTGTGATATGCTGTTTCAAAAAAGTTGCATGAAATTCCACATCAACAATCTAATCTTTTTTTATGAAACTGAAGACTTTGTGTTAAACAGTTTATGATATTAAAAGAAGTGTATCAGCTTGTCCACTCTACAAACAGTACATGTTATAAATACTTACTGCAATAGTTTCTATCTTCATCAGAGTTATCACCACAGTCATCTGATCCATCACAAGCCCACAATCGGGATATACATTTTCCATTTGCACAATAGAATTTGTTGACATCACAACTATAATTCTGTGGGACACACATCTTGTTTTCGTTGACAAGCTTCAGAGTTGCATTACACTTGCACTCAACCTTAGAAGAAAATAAGTTGTGAGAATGAAGAATTTCTTTCAGCACCTTAGATAAATGATTATTAAACAATAAAGGATTTTTCCAAGCTTCAACATGATGAGCTGAAGGTAATGCTACAGGAACAAATGCCTTCACCAAACCTCATGCATAACTTTGCTTTGTGCTAGAAAAAAAAAAGCCCCCTACACCACTAGCATCAACAGTAGTTATCTTGTTACCAGACAAAACATGACCCACTATGCTGTTCACTATCACCACTGGATTGGAAATGTTTATCAAGAGATACTCATTAATAACAAATGGGTCAATGTAGAGGCATGTATTTTGAGCACTCTCAATTTGTCCTATGTTATGAAAGGTCTTTCGGAACTATGGTTTCATTCTGATTTTGACAGAGCAAAGGGTACTCATGTTTAAAAGTTGACAGTAATTAGTCTGTATTATGAATGGGTAATAACCACTCACTTTCTGTTCAGTCTAATATTCTTTAAACTAACCAAGGGATTATTAAGCGAAATATGCTGGAGGACATTATATGATGCTTTATGTAGCATGTGTCACGAGATATCACATGACTACTACATTTGCAGGCTTATTTTGAACTACCTGTCAGTACTTTGACTATAATAATTTGACTATTGTGTTGGTGTTAGTGTCTCTTAGCCATTTCTTTCTTTTTCTTTGATACACGTTTGCTATTACCTGCATCAGCAAGGCTATGCCAGTAACAGAAAGAGAAAAGGCCTCAATCGCTCATATCCATTTTCTAGCTACCATGTGTAATGCATTGAAATCACAACCAGGTCCCATTGATCTTTCCATAGTTTTCCCCAGCTGCTTTGTAAGCCCTGGTTCAGTCCACTGACTGCACGTTGCCCCCCTGCAAACCACATTACTCCAATTCACCTTATCCCCTACATGCCTTTCCTCTTGCATGGTCAGGCCCCAAGCACACAAAATCCTTTTCGCTCCATACTTCAATCTGCAATTTGGTCTCCCTGTTCATGTCTTCCCCTCCACTTCTGACATATATATCCTCTTTGTCAAACTCTTCTAATTCATTCTCGTCATCAGTGCAAACCATCTCAGAACATCCTCTTCAGTTCTCTAAACTATAGTCTTCTCATTTCCAAACCTCTCTCTTACCCGATCACTTGATATACCCTCCATGTATCACATACTGTCCTCAAACATTTCATTTCAAACACACGCACCCTTCTCCACTGCAGCCTATGCCTTGTATATATACAACTTCACTGGAGCTACTAGACCTTCGCCCATTTTGACCTCTTTTTCCGCATATTCCCTTATGCTCCCAAAACCTTTGCTCCCTTACACCCCTCTGACTTGCCTCTGCTCCCATGGTTCTATTTCCTGCCATGTCCACTCCCAAGTACTGAAAAACCTACTTTCTCCATTTAAATGCACCACTTATCTAACCTATCTTTTTGCATTGCTAAACCTAATAACCTTGCTTTTATTCACATTTATTCTCAACTTCCTCCTACACACACTCTCTCAAACTCTAAAATGTTCTGCAGTTTCTCAATTCAATGTGTCACCAGTGCCAAGTCATCAGTAAACAACTGCCTCACTTCCTAAGCCCCCTCATCCCCTACAGACTGCATATCTGCCCCTCTCTCCAAGACCATTGCATTTGCCTCCCTCACCACTCCATCCATAAACAAATTAAACAGCAATGATGACATCACACACCCATGCTGTATATCCACATTTGCCTTGAATCACTCACCCTCCTCTCTACCTACTTCCACACATGCCTTACTCTCTTGATAAAAGTTCTTCAATGTTTCTCAGAGATTTCCTCCCATAAATCGAAACACCTTCCACAAAACATCTCTATCAACCCCATTATATGCTTTTTACCAGATCCACACATCCCCTACCTCTCCTGAAGCCACAATGTTCCTCCCAGTCTGATGTTCTATGTATATCACCACCCTCTCAATCATCCCTCTCCCTTACGACTTACCAGTTACACTCCACAAACTTTTACCTCTTTAACTTGAACACTCACCTTTGTTCCCCTTACCTTTATACAATGGCACTTTACATGTATTCTGCCAATCCTCAGGCACCTCATCATGAGCCAGACATACACTGAATATCCTAACTAACCAATCAACAACATGGTAATCCCCTACCTTGAGAAATTCACAATTATGCAAGGATTTCACCACCACTTTTCTCTTCACCAAACCACTTGGCATGACTCTTTCACTTTGCACTCCACCCTAGTTCAAACACCCTACATCAAACACATTCAATAATCTTTCATAACAATCACTCTTTTTTCCATCTCATCATTGCCTGTTACCACTTTTCCATTTGCCTCCCTTCACTGATGTTCCCAACTGTTCTCTTGATTTTGTCACACTACTGACCTTCCAAAACATCTTATACTCCCTGAAGTTTGCTGATACTCATTCAACTCAACTCGTATTTGTCATCTATTTCAGCCCTTGCATTTTCCTCCTGGCCTCCTCTTATAGTCAGCAGGAACACTAGATAGGGGCCTCTGCAAACAATGTGGTAGAGTTGCTCTCTGCCACTGGCCTGTTAAGTGTCAGGCACTATTTGCCATTTCCCATGCTAACAAGGTAGCATCAAGAACAGATGACTGAGACTTAGAGGGAAAAATCCTGACTTGACCCCCTTCTCTGTTTCTTCTTTTGGAGGGGAGGATTTCCAGGTCCTGCTTCCACCCCTTTTAGTCCCCTTCTAAGACACACAAGGAATATGTGGGTCTGGGGTAAACCATGGAAAGGTTTGTGGGGCCCAGATGTGGACAGGGAGTTGTGGTTTAAGTGCATTACACATGACAGCTATAGACTGAGTGTGAACGAATGTGGTCCTTTTTTGTTTGTTTTCCTGGTGATACCTCGTTGATGCAGGGGGTGGCAATGCTGTTTCCTGTGAGCAGGGTGGTACTGAGAATGGAAGAAGGCAAGCGAGTATGAATATGTACATGTGTATATATGTATAAGGGTAGTGTATGCTAATGTATATGTATATATATATGTATATATTGATATGTATATGTATGTCTTATGTATATATGGATGGGTCTTTCTTCTGTTTCCTGACAGGGTGTGCTGGGTGGATGGGTCTTTCTTCTGTTTCCTGATAGGGTGTGCTGAAACAGTCTGAACAAATGGAGAGAATGACAAAGTACCAGTTGACAAAATTGGAAATGGAAGGATGGAGTGAAAGAGATTTGAGGGATCAGGGATTGAACATGCAGTAAGGTATGAGGCATGCACAGGATAGAGTGAATTGGACTGATATGATATGCAGGGGATGATGAAATGTCGGTGGGCTGAAACAGGGATAATGAAGCAGTCGAGAGAAACAGCAAAGAAGTCTGTAAGGCTTGGTTGTGGATAAAGGTCTTTGATTCTGGTACATCATACATGACACACACAAAGCGGATGTGAGTGAGTGAGATCATTCTTCATCTGCTTCTGATACTACCTTACTAGTGCAGGAAGATGAAGACCAAGTATTTTAAAAGAAAATTTCAATGAGTAAATAGTAACCACAAACAGAGATAAGAGTCATTTAGGGAATGTGGGTCACAAGGCTCATCAACCACCCACCCCTCCTCTACCATCCCTGATTGGGGAAATTGCACATTATCTTTGGTGCATCTCACAGATATGTAAGTTATGTTAGCTCACTTGTTTCTACATATCCTTCACACTTAAATGTACTTTTCTTCATGAAGAGCGATGAGAGTACTTATCAAATATATATCAGAGGCTTCTCCCTCCATAGCCATATTTTTCTGCCTCCCCCTTGAAGGGGCTTTATGCCTTAACTTTAGCAATATATAGGTCATTTCAGTTCAGTGCTTAAAACATATCCTTTAATTTTACTCACATTTCTTTCAACTCATAATGGGAAATGAAAAATATAAAGACCTATTTTTTGTCCATATCTTAAATGATATGGGTTGAAAAAAGAAAAACAAAAACTAAGGAAAAGAAGGACCCTCTTGTAAGAAAAGGGAAGGTTCAATTTTTTTCTTACCTATTGACCATTTTCTGCATTATTAGGTATTAGGCATCACTTGGAACCAATGAAGAATGGCCTGACTCACTCACATCACATCTACTTCTTTATTATGCACAATGTACCAAAATCAAAGCCCCCTCCCAACAGCCAAGCCCCACTGATCCTTTCTGTTTCTCTGACTCCTCTCCACATGTATTGGTTCAGCTTAATAATGATATGAATCCCTGTACACCGCACTGCTCTAACCCATGCATGCTTCTCACCCTTCCACACATTCAAGCCCCAATTGCTCAAAGCCTCCATCTCCTACTTAGTCTCTCCTTCCCTTGATCCCTCCACTTCTGACAAATGTGTTCTCTTAGTTAGCATCTCTTCCCTCATGCTCATCATTAGTCCAAACCATTTCAGCATACCCTGACCAGCCCTCTCAAAAATACTCAGCTTAATACTACACCTCTCTTTAACATGATCATTCCTCCTTCTGTTCTTTTGTGTTTAGGGCCCACAACTCATACTCATTCAGCACTGTTGAGATCACTATACAATGAAACATCCATCTTTGCCTTAAAAGGCAGAGCTCTTTTTTTCACATACTCCTTAATGCCTCTAACACTTTGCCCATTGCCCCCTTGTCGTTTACCTCAGTTCTCATAGTTCCATCTGCCACGTTCCCTCCCAGGTATCTAAAACACTCCATCTACTGCAGGTTCCTTTCATGCAATACTATACTCAAACCAAACTTTCTCACCCCCTGCTAAGTCGCATAACTTACATTTATCAACAACAGCTTTTAACTTCCTCTATGCATACACTGTCTCTAACTCAGACACAAGTTTCAGCAGTTCCCCACTCAGGTCTGCTACTATGGGCATGTTATCAGCAAACAGATGCTGACTCATCTTCCAGCCTCCCCACCCCTAGGACCTTGCAGACCCACCCTTCTCTCCAAACTCCTTGCATTATTCCCCTCACCACACCATCCCTAAACAGATTAAACAACTACGGTGACATCTAACAACCTTGATACACACCCAAGTTCACCTGGAACCACTCATCCTCTTTCCTTCCTACCTGCACATATGCACTGACCTTGATAAAAATTCTTCAACACTTATGGAAACTTCCCTCTCAGATCATATATTCACAGCACTTTCGACAAGTCATCTCTATTAATCATATCAAATGTTTTTTCCTAAGTATAAATGTTACATACAAGTCCCTCCCTTTATGTATTTCTCACACAAATTCTACAAAGAAAACACCTAGTCCAAACATTCTCTACCACTTCAAAAGTCATATTGCTCCTCTCTAATTTGATGCTCTGTTCATGCCATAAACCCTCTTAATCACACTCTCCATAAACCTTACCAGTTTTCACTTTTTTCCATCCTTGCCTTTATATAATGGCACAATACAGGGATTCCACTGGTCTCCAAGAATTTCATCTTGACTGATACATACACTGAAAATCCTGACTAGCCAATCAGCAATAACATCACTGCCTTTCTTTTAGATATTCAGCTGCAATGCTGTCCACAATGCCAAACTTTATCTTACACAAGGTTTTCACCGAATCAATGGCAATGACTCATGCTTCAAATACTTCCATGTTCCAAACACACCTACTTCTTTCACCCTTTTATCTAACATATTCAACAGCACTTCAAAATACTCACTCTATCTCCTCTTTACCTCTTTGCCTGTTACCATTTCCCTGTCTGCTCTCCTTACTGATGGCCCCATCTGTTCTCTTATTCTCATATTATCCACTTCTTACCAAAGTACATTATTGTCCTCCCTGAATTTTGCTGATACTCCCTCAGCCCATCTCTCATTTGTAATCGATTTCAGCCCCTGCACCTTCCTCTTAACCTCATGCTGCTTTCTCCTGCACTCCTCCCAAACACACATCCACCCCTTCTCTGTAGGTATCACCCATACATCTCCCTTTCTCTTTAACTGATAACTCAACTTCCTCATTCCACCACTGACTAACCTTTCTCAAATAACTAGAACTCACCTTGTGCATGCCACACACTTCACCCAACTTACCAATACTTCCCTAAATACCAACCACTCCTTACCCACTCACTTAGTTGATCATGTATTTCATAATCTACACAACACATTCATATCCAGGCATCTCCTTTGCTTGCCTATCAAGTAGTACATAATCTAATAATATTCACTCATAACCCCAATGACCCATTCATTCTTATGAATACATCTTTTTAAACCAGGTATTCTCAATCACCAATCATTTTCTGGGGACCCTTCCTGACAAACTGCTCCATTTTATTTGCACTTGGTACCTCACAACCCCTACTTATATCATCAACGGCCATATCACCCACTGCTGCATCTAAGTCTCCCACCACTGATACTCAATCCCTTGCCTCAATATTGCTGATGCACTTATTCAGCTCCTCTCAAAACACTCACCTCCCTTCCTAACTCTTCTTGCTCCCAGGTAGATAAGTACTTGCAATCATCCACCTTTCACAATCCATTCTCATCCATGTCACTCTTTCAGCAGAAGTGCCATCCTCTGCTTAGCTCTCACCTTCACACTAACTCTGATTGTATGGTCATTCCTAAACTAATCATTCTCTTTCCCCTTGTGCTCAATTTCACTCAGAGCCAGAACTTCTAGGTTCCTCTTCCAAAACTTACAACCTATCTCTCCATTCTCCACCTTCTCTTTACATCCCCACACTTCCAGAAATCCCAGCTTGATCCTTTGAGGAGGATCTTTTTTCTAAGATGGAAGCTCCAATCATGGACAAAAGTCCACGCTAAGGTCAGGCCTCAAGTGAGATACAGAGAGGATTATAAAGGGGAAAACGAAGAGACAAGGGAAATAAAAATTCAAAAACATGGACAGGAAGGGCTTCTGGCCCCCACTCCTGCCCCTTTGAGTAACCTTCTATGGCACGCAGGAAATATGAGGGTAGTTTTTTCTTTCTCCCCATAATAATATGTTCACCTTATGAAGACAAAACAAATTAGAAAATTTGTAAATTCAAATTTCATAATCTACAAAACTAAAGACATAAACTGTCACCAGGTAGTAGTATATGCAAGGTTAAACTTGTGTACTGACAATTTACAATCATCATTTGGAAATTTGTACTTAACCCTGCACACAAGGTAAAGGGCACATTTCTCATCCATTTTATGGATATATAGTCATAATATATTTATGATGCTTCAATAATACATCGTTTCGAAACTGAAATTCACTTCCAGTAGTAATATACTTTTTAATTCTTGATACATATTCCCCATTCACAGAAAACGGTCATTCAGACAATGTACACTTCCTGAGACTAATCTAACTTTATTTTCAAAATAACCCCACATCAATGATAACTGCACTTGTTTTTTGCTTTCCATATGTTCACTACATCTCCTTCAGTACTTTTCAAAGTGGTACATGACAGATGGAGAATGGCTGTGAGCGAATGTGGCTTTCCTTTGTCTGTTCCTGGAGTTACCTTGCTGATGTGGGAAATGGTGGACAAGTATGAAAAAAAAATCTCTGTAATTCATAGTTTGTTTGCAGTTTTCTTCAGAGCAGTTGTAGGCATGTATTAATGCTGCAGGCAGCGAAAAAAATGATTGGATGGATGGAAGAATGTGAGATGAAGTGAAACATAGGTTGGTTGAGAGGGCAAAAGTTCTGGTTTGTTTAAGAGTGTAGAAAGTGTGGGCACCATTTATGAAAGTACAGATGGGTATATCTGATGGTATTGTAGTCCTGATGGTGATGTATGTATGGAAAGTGAGGGTCCTAAATGAAGAAGTATAAAAGAGGGTGGATGTATTGGAAATGAAATGCTTAAGGACAGTATGTGGTGCGAGGAAGACTGACTAAATAAGAAATGCGAGGGTATGATAGAACTGTGGTAGAGAGGTGTACGGTGTATGCTGGAAAGGATGCACTGAAATGGGTTGGACATGGAAATGATGAGCGATGGGAGACTGACCAAGAGGGTATACATGTCAAAAGTGAAGGAAAATCATGTAGGAGTCCAAGGACAAGACAGAAGGATGAAGTGCTTTGAATTCCTGGGCCTAAACATGCAGGAGAGTGTAAGGGATACATGGGATAGAGTGAACCGAGTTCATGTGGTATACCTGATACAATGCATTCTCCATGGGCTAAACCAAGGCATATGAAGTGGTTAAGGAGAACAGTAGAGAGGTCTGTGAGGCCTGGCTGTGGATGGGAGCTTTGGTTTTGTTGCATTATGCATGGCAGTTAAAGAGTAAATATGAGCAAATGAGGCCATTCTTCACCTGTTCTGGGTGCTATTTCTAACACTGATTAGTAAGTGCTCAGTGTCTTCTTAATGGAAGCTGCATCAAGAGCATGAACAATACTGGGCCTTCCTGAAATGGAGTTTGTAGCGATGTAGTGATGGGTGATGTCCAAAGCGTACACAGGAAAAGGTGACTCATCTTTGTCTGGGGAATGTGGCTTATGATGGATGTGGCTGGTGGGTTGGTCTGACTGAGTTGAGAGGTCTGTCGTTTGGTGCCTGTTGGGTTATGTCAATATGTGTTCTGCTGCTGTTAAATTTGTTGGAGGTAGGGGGGATCTGTGAGAAGAGGTTACTGAAGTGTAGGGCAGGGATAACCTTTTTATTATTACTTGGGGAATTGCTGGATAGTTATAAAGTGGTATAGGTGGGAGGGGTTTGGTAGTTATAAAAAAGTGAGTATTAAGCATATAGAAGTGGGACTGTATTGGGAGAATTTTTTTTTATTGTGAAGATACTGAGTGTTTACAGTTGTGAGGCAGCCAATGATTGTTCTGGACGCACTATTTTGAGCGACTGGCAACTTTTATATATTTGCTTTTGAGAGGGTGGAAGACCAGGCATGTTAGGAATTGTTTAAAGCGAAGTTGATGATATATTAGTAGAGGATGTTAATGGATTCTTCTTGTCCATATTGGTACCAGTTAGCATTTTTAGGGTATTTAGTTTGTGATTGCTTTTGTGATGATGTTTTTGATGTGGGGAATGAATTTCGTGTATGTAATATGTGATGCTTAAAATGATTGTGTGCTTATTCAGGGGAAGTGACTGCCCATTCAAGGTGACTGAAGGGTGAGAACTTGATTCATGTATGTCTGGGGTTAAAAAAGCAAATGAAGACTTCTGTGGAGATGCAGACATTCTGTCCTTTGTAAGCCCATGCTCTAACTGTGTAATATAGTGCTGCATGTTTGATGTTACTGTGAAGTTAAGGTTTGCTGTGGCAGTGAGGTCATCTGCATATGAAAGGACCTTAATGCTGAGGTCTGCATGAGGTAATGGGCAGTCATGTAAGAAGAGTATGATGGCAAGAGAAAGAATTGCCCCTTTTGGAGCTCCACTGTAGATTCTAAGTGTTTTAGAGGTGAAGCCACTTTGAGTGACTCTTGCATGGCAGCTGGCTATGAAACTGGCCATCCACTTTTTGTCACTTGTGAATAGTGCTGCCAAATATTTGTTTGTGTGACGATGTGTCTATGCTCTGGACATCACCCATCCCAACATTACTAAAACACCAATTGAGCACATCCCAGGACCCTTCGTGCCCATGATGTAATTATGACAATAAAGACACTGAACACTTTTTGCTCAACTGCACCAGACTATCCCTACACAGACACATACAACATCATTAGACATTATGACCAACTGTCCCACTTGGTAGGTGTGGCTGGCTTCCTGTGCACTGTGGGAGATTCATAAAGACAGAAGGGACTCCAGGGGCCGGATGTATATAAGTACATATATAGGAATAAAACTACTAATAGTATAGCCCATGGGCACAAATGCCTAAGGAGTTGTTATGCATACAAGCATGCAAACAACAAAACAGAGTGCATAACTTAACCAACCTATACACATGCCCATGCACGTGCCCATGCAGACATACCAAGACTGATGATAGTAAGTGCACCTTAAAATATTTGACAAATGTATGCTGCAAATATTATGCAAAGGAAAATACCTTATTATCAATGCTTGGGTGACATGACTGGGCACATCCACCATTGTTGATCTCACATAAATTTGTTTCACACTTTTGACGTTCTTCCGAAAAGACGTGGATATCTCTTGGTGATTCTTCCAGCCTCCGTACCATCTCCACCATGTCTCCACCTGTGAATTTTTCTGCCCGGAACACTCCTCGAAGTTGAAGGTCAGTCCAATAAATGTAGTTTCTATGAACTGTTATTGCAAAGGGATAAATAGTGGCCGAGACAAGAACCTGAGGAAGAAAGCAATATATCTATAAATAATCTGTCCAATTCTTTATCTATAGTATCATGGTGGAAAAATGATGATACAGATGGAAGAGACCAACAATTTTTCTTTATTCTATCTATGGGTTTCTATTCTGAACCCATCATCTAAAGCATATGAGTATCTAACAAAGCAGTTACAAAAAATCTTTATGAGTACAACAATATTCCCATCAGCTTCATCCATGTACTCCCTGACTTTGTTTTCTGACACACCTGTTCCTCTAAACCTATAATCTTCTTCCTCCAAAAGGCTCCAGTTGCAGACAGTTTTCACTAAAGCCAGGCCTTGGATGTGGCATATATATATAAAGGCAAAAGAAAGAATTTAGAGTAATAATTAACAAGATTTTGAGAAGGTGGAAAACTTTCCTTTTAAAGAGAGAGATATAATTACAGTTGAGAAAACATAGGTGGGTAAACATCTCCATATCCTAGCTGCATAAGGATGGGTATGTTCAACTATAACAGCCCACCTTTGATTTCTTACTAACAACAAATTAAGTGTCTTGCTGTTTCATGATGTTTGGAACCAACTCACTGTGATATAATGAACACTTTTTAATTAAGGACAAATCCTTTGTTGCTACGATGTGCAGACTTGCACCTTTTTGTAATAGTCCTTTACACTCTAAAGTTCTATCTACCTATATATCTATATCTCTGATGCCTGTTCCCTCTAAGATATCCCGTTAAGGGGTTGGCCGCAGCAAGCATGCCCCCATTGTTTACACCATTTCTCTCCCTCCAGTACTCTTCCACTCTATTTCCCCATGTCAGCAGTGGCTTTCCCTCACATCAACCTCAATCATACTATCATACACTCTCCTTGTCAACCCCACTCATATTATCACACACTCCTTGTAACTCCCTATATCTTGCATTCTTTCCACATGCCCAAGCCATCTCAAAGTATTACAGTTCACTTACCCCATTGCTCCACAATTCATTCCCTGTTATATCAAATCCCTTAAGTATTCCATCATTACTTTCTTCATTCTATCTAGTCATGCCAAATGCTTGTCTCAAATAAATAATTTCCACAAAAGATTCTTGGCCTTTACGATTCATCCCTTATCCATGTTTTGGCTGCATAGATCAAAGTCAGGAGGACTATGCTATCCCTTAATCCTTCCTTTACTTTGATACTTATACCTTTACCCTTTATCATTCTATTAAGGGACTGAATGACACTTCTTCCTTGTACTACTCTCTCCCTTATCTCTCCTTCCCTATCACCAAACTCAACCAAGAGAGCTTCCAAATACTTAAATTCTGTCATCTCTTCCAGTCTTTCTCCCC
>JAUTXX010193190.1:1891-15103 GCA_032273605.1 Panulirus laevicauda | reverse complement strand
AGAAAGACAGTGCTGAAGGGCAGCGTGTAAGAGGAGCCACAGAGGGAAGATTGTGCTCGGAAAAAAAAGTTCGAAGAACGGAGCTCAGAAAATGGTATGCAGGAAGCAGTTGTAGAAAATGATGCAAAGGAAGTAAGGAAGAGAAAGCAGGAGGATGCGCGCAAATATAGGGCTGGAATGGCTATGGAGAGAGGAGTGTGTGGGAAGTAAAGTGATGGGTAATACACAGGCAACATGGACGGAGGGTTGGGAGGAGAGCGAAAAGAAAGTGTGTCGAGAGCTTCTACTACGAGCAGAGTACGGGGAACAGAGAGCAAGAAGCCGTGGACGAAGAACACGATGGAGAAAGCGGCGGTTGAATATTATGTAGAGAACAGCGTTGACAGAGAAGTGTACACAATGAGTAATAGGTACAGGATCGAGTTCCCTCTGGTTCTCACCTGTTGACACCTACAGGTTCAGTCATTTGGGTTCTTACGTGTCTGCTTTTGGTTTCGTACCTTAAACGGCAGACTAGAGATCAGTACTGACTCTCAGAGCTCCCAGTGAGGACACACCATGTAGGCTTTGTCCTCAATAATGTCCCTTCGTCATCCTAACCTACATGTACTATGCTACTGTTTTAGACCTTTGTAGCGCATGGTATCCCCGAAGTAACGACCAATTCGCTGCAAGACAGGGTCATCTAAGTCTAATTATATTATCAGCCTGAGTGGTCGGAGTGAGCGAGGGAGTCGTGAATGGGTTGCCAGGCTTTGAGGGTAAGCAAGGGTCTTGCAGCAAGATAATGATGTATACCTTTGCTGTCTGTAGCCGTACGTTCTACCTTGGTGGACAACATAGCGGAATAATCATATCTACGTGTCTTGTCAGAGTAGCAGTAGTCAAGCATTTGATATCATTTTGGCTGTCGTAAATTCCTTTAAGTTTGATATAAACTGTAGATATACTAACTGCGCTTTTGACAAGAAGGTACCATAGGTTTTGCGCTGAGAGGCTGCATAGTCTATGCAGCCACAAAATATATTCATAGATTCCAAGCTGAAATGAGTAAAACCATTGTATCTAGATAGAACAAAGGAAGTTAGTGATTACGAAAAATGTCACGAGGTCTTGTTGGTATGTGCTTTATATTCCAGGTACAGATTGTGATCCATTATGCCACATACAGTGCGAATGGCGATTCCACTATAAAGGTAAGTCATGGACACTTTGTATCTATGGAATCTGGCAGAAAAAACGATACAAGAAACCATCCCCTCCTGGGTAGCATTCTGTTTTTCATTTCCTTTAATACAGAGTATGGAAGGAGGCTGAACGTATTTCTAGTAACTAAAATTTATTTGTTTCTCTTACACCATACAAGTATATCACATCTAATTTTGCCTTCTAATGGAATTGGTACCAAATTTTCAGAAAGACCTTTGGATATTCTTGAAGGATTCATAGAAGCAAAGACAAAAAGGATGTATCTGTAAAGTGAATATGAAAAAAAATTAAAACCGCAGCAACTAAATGAGTGGTATTTTCCGGTACGATCCTAAAGAAATCTTCATATAAAGAACTATCTAATACTAAGTACAGAGAAATGTGAATGTGTAATTAACACATACAACGCGTTAAAGCCCCGGTAGAAACCTGTACGAGGAATGTAAACTGATAACACTAAATCGTGGGCCCAGATTACAAGGTGCACACATACGTTCACGACTCATCATTGCACGTCTCCACTTCCTTCTCATTCGATCCATCCTCTCTTGCTCAATCAGCGTCTCGTCAAAATTACCCCTCTAATTAAACTCAAGACCTGAACATGATTTCCCAATTGGGCGGACGCACCTTGAGGAAGTTTAATGCTTCTCAAACTCAAGCTTTGCCCCATCTCTCTTTTCAAAACCCTTCACAACTTTTGATGGATTCATAAGTCCCATCATTCAGCACAATAGATTAGAATCACTGCAAAAGCTAACCTACCTTGGACACTTCTTGTTAAACGAAAGCTTGTGTCTGCCTTCACGAAACTGGGAAGTTGTATCCTTTTTTCATCTAAAGTATCCGGTTACTCAGATTAAATCAATCTTGAATACAGTACTGTTCTCAAGGCTGGAGAGGCTCCAGCTTTATATGTCTGTCAAGCAGAACCGAGTCCAAAATGATCCGAATTGTCAACTTTCCCAGCCAGACCCCAGAACTTGACCCACTTGACCTAGGGACATAACATACTAATGAGAATTTAACTCTCATCCTGGATGAGATGTGAGAATGATGTGCTGGCCATACTCCTGAGGAAACATGACGTACAAAGGACTGTACAGAGACTCAACACACTACATGAAAATATATATAATTCACAGTAAAAGACGACGACAACAAACTATATATATGGAGACTAGACGACGGATCGAAATTTTCACCATAGAGGAATCATACCAACACAGACGACTACATACATACTCTCCTCAGCTCGCGACAACAGGATTAGATGAGGCGTGGTGCTGGGTTTCTTCCTAAGGGCACTGAGGACATACAGCCCAGAAATTTTGGAGAGAGAGTTCAAGCAGATAATGGACACCTTCAGAAAACTTCAATTTCCTGGTGGCATGTTGGTGAAGTTGAAGAAGACAAGGAGAATCTTGAAGAAGAGCCAAGACAGCGAGAGAAGTGAAGGAAAGAAAAGAAAATATATAGAGGTTCCGAGCGCCTCCATGGACACAGCAATAGGATTAGGGACCAATATAGGATATATAGGGAAATACAAAAGACCAAAAGATGCACATAAGGGGAGTTTGGTGCTTACAATCTTATGCGTTGGGATGTAACTGGACATATGTGAGAGATACAAGTGGAGGCGTGAAAGCAAGAGAACACAGGAATAAGAAATGAAAAATCGAGAAATGACCAACGCAACAGTGACACGTGTAGAACAAGCGGAACCTCTCCCCAGACTGAGGGAGACTCAATTTATCTGCAAAGTCTTGGAGAGAGAGAGGAGGAATGCAATGAAAGCAGGCTATATTTTACTAGAGGATAACATCAACACAGTAGCAGTGAGTTACAAATGGGTTACAGCGGTCGCCAGACTTGAGGGCGAATCTTTAGTCGAATGTGAGTGGGCATGTGAGACAACTGACCAATCAGGAAGCGCCACGTCGCAATGGCCGAGACCCAGATCCAAAAGCACTCAATATAACCCCTTGCAAGACTCTACTATGTCATAATCTCCCGAGAAAGACTGCTGTCGAAACGTCGTCCTGGAGAAAGTCCAATACTTTTCCATGAATTCAGCAGGACTGTATTGTCAGTTAAAAAAACAGCTAATTTGGATAGGGGATTCAGAAGGGAGGAATTAGAGATGATAATGTAAGGATATATATGAGGAAGTGAATGTTATTATCAAAAAAGTGTTTTCGCGGTGAGGCATCTTTGAACAGGCATTAACAGAATACTAAAGGGTCTTGACCCATACTTGACAAATCTCACGAAATGCGTTTAAGATATTTCTGGATAGCGGCAAAGTGCCATGGGAATGGAAAGGGAAAAGTCATATCTATGTACAAGAAAGGAGACTAACTTTCTGCTAGCAAATATTAGAATTGCATCCAAATTTATGGATAAAGAAATATTCAGGAAGCTGTTGACCTCCTACGTAAGGTCAAACCGACAAATTGGTTAAGTTTGGTCACCGCACTTAAAGAAGCAGAAAGAGCTAATAGAGGAGGCCCAGAGAAAGGCAGCAAATATGGCACCTAATTTGAGATTACTAAGTCACAGGTAAAGGCTAGAGGCCTAAAATTTGCCAACTATGACAGAGAAAATTGATAAGGGGTAACTTGATCACTACTTTAATTTTTCAAACCAGATTTATGACGCAGACAGTGAACAGTTCTTCAAGGGATGGAGGGATAAAAAGACAGAAGGACATGAAAATAATCAAGAACCCTGTTTAAAAAGAATGTAAAGAGCTACTTTTATAATATAAGAGTGGTGGATGAATTAACTGCATGAAGATATAGTAAATACCTACAGCATTCAGTTTCAAAAGCTGTTTGATAGTAGAGAAGGTTTGAGAGGTGGGGTTCCACAAGTCCCTCTCTGTATGCACAAATAGGTAATCATAAATAGGAATTTTACACACAGTGAAACACAGACACACACATTCCTGGTTCAGGATAGGTTTTTGTGCGAGTGTGTGTCTACAAACACACGGAGGAGTAAAGACATGGTATACGTATATATATCCAAGGTGTCTCCCCGTAAGACATGAATAGTAGTAATCACATACATACACACACACCCACACGCACACACGCTCATGGGTAATGAGCTCAGAATCTCGAGATCATAAAACAACTGTTGTCTTCCTGGAATGATTAAAGACTAACATACCCAGGGTATCTAGAACCGCCAGCGGGTAAAAGAAAAAGAAATCGAGACTGACGAAAACGCAGATAAGGTGTAAGTGAAGTACGTACGAAAGATTCGTTTCAAGTATAAGAAAATGAATTAAGTGGGACTTAACAGTGGATTCTCACTAAGTATCCATATGACTGGTTGTACAGTCATCTCATCAGCTGACAGTGACGACGTCCGTGTGATTTCTTAGCAAAATAAATGATTGAAAAGAAGGAGAATTATCATGAAACGACTCAAGTACAGTAATCTAGAAAGTGGGAGCCAGACCACATCGCTGAGGAAGGTGGAGATGAAGCAGCTGTGATTGGAGAGTACCACAGTGAAGAGGGTTAGTTGTGAGACCCAGTAAGACTGAGGAAGAGGTTCAAGGAGAACTAAAACATTAAGGTAAGTATACACCAGTAATTTTACAGAAATGTAAAAGGAAATCAACCTGAGACTGTCCATAATCAGGAGAAAAAAGTATGAAAGCTAAGGAAGGAACAGGATGACCGCAAGGTAGATGTGAGGAATGAGAGGAACAAGATTAAGGACGCCTGGAAAACGTAACAAATTTTTACAATAAAAAAATCTAAGTGGAGAAGAATATGAACAATGCGAAACTTACGTTCAAAACAAAAACGAAAATAGTGAGAGGTAAAGAAGAATGTGTAAATCTATAGTTCACATAGCAGTGGGCAGCTTTCCTTGTTCCATTCGAAACCATGTCCAATCTTAGGTATCTAAATCCCACTCCCCCTTCCCTTTGGTTCTGCCCAGTCAAATTCACAGCCAATGCAACCTGTCTCTCCCGTCAAGTTAAGTTTCATTACCTCACTTTAGTTGAATTAATTCTTAACTTCCGCTTTTCATATATTCCCCCAAACTCCCACGCTAGGTTCTGCAGTTTCTCTCTTGGGGCCGCCATCAGAGCCGTGTCATCTGCATACATCAATTAAATCATTCCCCCTCCCTCCTCTCCCAACCTCCAACCTATCTCGCCGAGACCCTCGCATTTACCTCCCTCACCATCCAATCCATAAACAAATTAAACAGTCATGGTGACATCATATACCATAGTCGCAGACCCACCTTTACCTGGAACCATTCACCTTCCTTTACACCTAATTGCACTCATGTTTTACTCACTTGATAAAAAAAATCATCACTGCTTCTAACATGTTTTCGTTCACCATATATTCATAACGTATTCCACAAAACATCGCTGTCAACCCCATCATATGCTTTCTCGATTCATAACTGCCACATACAAATCATTATGTTTCTAAGTACTTCTCACCCACATTCTTCAAAACAAACATATGATCTACACATCCTCTACTACTCATGAAACCAATCTGATGTTCTGTGCGTGCCACCATCCTCTCAATCACTTCACTTCTATACAACTTACGAGGTACACTCAAACTTACAGGTCTGTGATATGAACACCCAACTTTGTCTTCTTTGCCTTAATACAATGGTATTATACATGCATTCTGCCAACCCTCAAGTACCTCACCTTAATCTATTCATACACTGAAAATCCTAACTAACCAATCAACAACAGTCCCCACTTTCTTAAGAAATTCACCTGCATCCACTCTATCCACTTTGCCACATCTGATCTTATGTATGGGTTTCACTACCTTTTCTTTTTTTACCAAACCACTTGCAAACACTCTGCATACCTCCCCAACCCAAACATCCTACATCTTTTACCCTATCATCAAACACATTCAACAGTCCTTCAAAGTACTAACTCCAATCTCTCTTCACCTCATCACTGCCTCTTATCACTTCCCCATTTGCCTCCTTCACCAATGTTCCTGTTTGTTCTCTTATTTTTCTCACATGCCTGATTTTTCAGCCCCTGCACCCTCTGTTGTACATCCTTCAGTAACTTGCACTCCTTCCCTGTAAATACTTCCCATACACTTCTATCTCTGATGCCTGTTACCTTTGGGAACTCCCTCAAGGGGATGGCCAAGGCAAAAGTCTCCATAATTATTGAACTCTCTTTTCGATTTCACTAGCACCGCAACTTCATCATCCCAATACTAAAAACCCTTTCCCACATCCATATGCCACACATTTCTCTCATACATGCCAGCACTGCTTCCCTAAATGCCTTCTAATGCTCATCTATTCCCCTTGCTTTGTTTACTCTCTCTCACCTGCAATTCTACAATCAATCTCTCCTAGTATTTCTTCATGCAAGTCTCTTTTTCAAGTTCACTTATTTTCACCACCCTATTATCACCCATATTACTTCCTCTTTTCTAAAAGCCTTCCTGAATCTTCACCCTTACCTTCATCAGATAATATCAGACATCTAAATAGCTATCCCTCTTAGCATTCATGTCCAAAAGTCTTTCTTGCACGCCTATCAATTAATAAGTAATCCAGTAATGCCCACTTACCACCCTTCCTACTCTCTGTATACGTATGTATATCCCTCTTTTTAAACAAGGTATCCCCAAAACTAGTCCATTTTCTGCACACAACTCCATAAGCACCATTTCTATTCACTTTAATGATTACACCATACCCCCAGTTATATCCTCAACTGCCATAATACCCACTTTTGCATTCAAATCACCCAAAACCAACATCCAGTCTCTTGCATCAAAACTGCTGACACACTCAATCAGCTGCTACCAAAACGTTTGCCTCTCTTCATATTCCTTCTTGTGTCCAGGTGCATTAGCACTAATAATCATCCACCCATCATTTTCGTATATACCCACATTAGTCTGGAGCTTACTTCCTTACACTATTTCACACATTCCCACAATTATTCTTGCAGCACAAGTGCCACTCTTTTCACAGCTCTTGCCCTCACACTAACCCTTGACTTTACTGCAAAAACATTCCCAAACTATTCTTTCCCATTACCCTTGAGCTAGGTTTTTACTCAAAGCCAGAACATCCATGTTCCTTTCTTCAAACATAGTACCTATCTCTCCTTTCTTGAATGCATCCACTGACATTCAGACACCCCAACCTATGCCTTCAAGGATGATGAGCACTCCTAGCTTGGCTCTTCTTTTCCAACTTTTAAAAGGTAAATACTAAAAAGGGGAGGGTTTCCAGATCCCAACTTCTGCCCCAATTAGTTGCCTTCAATGATTGAGGGAATACTGTGGTTAATTCCTTTTAATAATTCAGTGCTGTCTGCTGGCACCAAGAATTAAGAAAGATGGAAAGAATGAAGGCTGAATCATTAACAATACAGAGGGAAAAACATACACTGGAAATATGAGAAAGTCAAACATAAGGGTTAAGCAATAACTGTGAGAGTTTGTTTACCCTCAAAACTGAAAATATAATATATTCCTATAAGAGGTGACTATGGAAATGGATACAGGCAATGTGCCTGCAACTCTCCATGACAAAATGTTTAAATTCGATAAGCTAAGTGGAATGTCAGAAGAATAATCATAAATGTAAGATAATGAATAGTAGACATTTACAGGAAGCAATACAAAGATGAGTTATACTGCAGCATGTTAATGGAATGAAAAGAAGGTTGTATACTCGGGTATGTTAAGTGATATACATGGAAGTGCAAAGGAAGTTATGGGACTTTTATATGAAGAATGAATGAGTTGAAACAAAGTTGACTCCAAATGTGTAAACTAAATTTAGGTTATTCATTAACTATCCAAATGTGATGCACTGAAGTACAAGTAACCTGAATTGATTATGACTAGATCCCATCTGGTTACATGGCTTTTCAGGTTAAATTATTTTACTAACCAACAAGCAGGAAAAAACATGGCATAAAACCCCAGAACTCATTCAGGGGATAACCCTAGTACCATCCCCTCCAGGGGCTCCTGTAGTACTTTCAGTAGCAAGGAGAGGATGGACTTCTTGGAAGCAAGAAGTAGTTAAATAAGACTGTGCTCTTTCATCAACTAACGATAATATAGCCTCACCAAAGGTGACTTCACTCAAAGTGTAACTCAAGCTGCCAGAGTCCTATAACAACTAAATATTGTATGTTCTTGTTTACTTAATTCCTGCCCCCTTGATGCCCTTCTAGCAGCTATGGGGATCCCACATCACTCTGGAAGCTAGCCAGGTCCATCATGCAGGACCATGTAATAAACAGATACTTTCATGAAATGTTAAAAGGACACTTGTTTTAAAAAATTAAAGTGAATGCCATAACTGTGATGAAGTAGAGGAAATATCCACTTTCATCATCGCAATAATGACAGTGACTTCAGCCAGATCTCTTTAAAAAAATATTATCCTTGTAAAATCATGAGTATCAATAATATTCAGCATGTACACATCATATTTACTTGTGTATGACATAAAAGAAAAACATGGGTTAAATCTAAGGTGCTAGCTGATGCATTTATATAATATTTTGATCCAAGTAAATATTCCACTTAGATATTTTTTATGTTTATAAATGTGATAATACATTTTCTATCAATGAAATATACAACTTCTGGATGATATTCTTGCATCATGGCACCCCTATAAAGAAACCAAAGGTAATGTTGATATCTAACAAGTACTTAAAAAAAATCAAATGGCCTATTGGCAAGGTTACTGCCTCCCTGCAACAAAGAATAAGGTAGGGAAATAAAAAAATACTATGGCTCAGTCACATTCACTAAATGCTACAAACAGGCACTGACATCCTGTTATCTACTTTTTGTAAGATTTCCAGTTTCTGCATAATGGTAAGCACAAGGTGCTTCCTCTTTACAGCACTACATCCAACAACTACACTGGTATACATTTTTGATGTCGTGAGGAGCAAATCTATGATGATGTCATACAAACAAGTGAGAAAAGAATGGAGCTTTATCATCACTGGTATACTTTTTTGGTGCCATGATATGGGGAGAATTTATGAAAATAGTGTGAAAGCAACTGACAAAAGAATGGAGCTTTAGTATTGCATGTGCAGGCAGCAAAAACAAAGGCATATGCTTTGGGAGGCATTGTAAACAAAGCTGCTAACTCAGTCAACTAATGATCTATATTTAAGGCAATCTTGAGTATACCAACTAATGGAATTTTGGGGTTTCTGGTTTCAAGAAGCTCAGCTTTTCCAGCCTCAATCTGTATGTGGAAAACATCCATGAGAGTAATATGTGATTAAAATAGAATGTTTTAGGTTCAGCAATGGAAAGAGACAAGTGAATAGGAGTATGAATTCAATTGGAGAAAACCTTGAATAAGTGGGAAGTTTTAGGTGCTTGTGACTGGACAAACAGTAATACATAAGGATGGATGAATACTTACAATAGAGGAAAGCATTTTTGCAAAATCATAAGCATATATCTAACAAGGGATAGGGATGTGAGGTGGTAATCCTCAGTGTGGGCACTTGTTATAAGACTCTGAAGGCCAAAAGAATGAATATACAGAGGAAGACCACACTGGAGAAACTTTTGCCATGGCCATCCCCTCGAGGAGTTCCAAAAGGAAACAAGCATCAGAGATACAGACAGAAAGATAATAATAAATCCAATGCTTTTATAATGGGAAATGATAAGATGAATGAGCAGTCTGCATCAAATGCTGAAGTGCATATGGGCTTTATAATGTTAACATAAAAATTTCAAAATTTTTGGGATGGAGCTTTTTTGAGGGATGAGTAAAATACTAAGTGACAGCCAAGTAAACTTGATTCAAGGTGGAAAAGAAAGGAAGCTACTACAATGTAGTTATAGTGCGGAACTGCTGTTGCATTCAGTAATTCAGAGGGGAAAGGTGTAAAACTGCAGTTCATTTTGATTTCTGTAGCAGAAGGATGTTAATGTAAACATAAGTATGCGTAAAGTTCAAACAGAAAAAATAAAAAATATAAATAAAAATGTTTCATTTTTTTTTTTTACAAAACTGAAGTATTTGAGTGATGATCAATTAGGATGGCAGTGGAAAAGCCGAGGTTTAAAATACAGCAATATATGGGAAACAAGAGGTTTACTAAGAGCTCTGGTGTATTAGAAAAAGTTCATTGCACTGTGTACATAAATCCTCTAAGATGGAGCACTTAATCCCAATTGTCAGACATACATAGGTGAAACCACAGTGTAAAACCAAACATAAATGAGAGCAGAAGAATCAAATAATACATGAGGTAGAGTAAGAATTAAAAATGAATGAAGAATAAAGATGTGAAAAAGATATGTGATGTGAAGGAACTGTAAAAAATGGGTATGGATGAAAGTCTTATCAAAAGCACTGAGCATATGTAGCTCATACAGTAGATGAGAGGCTTGGGAAGACCAATACTGGCTAGGCTAAAGATAAAAGAAGAGGTAGCCTGAAAAGGAAATGGACCGTTGCAGTGAGTAAACTGCTGAATATTAAGGATACTTTCAATGAGTATGCAGAACAAATGATGTGATAGAGTTCTGTAAAATTATCTTTAGTACATGAGAGGAGGTGTAAATGAGGATCTTGGCCTCATCTGACATCTTAATTTTGCGTGCTGCGTATATAAAAAAGTAGTTTAGCAATGTGGAAGCTATTCTCACTTTAGGGAACTGGGCTTAAAAGATTATGAGAAAGCAGAGAGGCTGTAAGCACTTGATCCAACCTAAGCATAAGAGTGAAATTAGAAATGACAGATAATGAGGAAGTCAATATGTGGTGCCAGTGCACATCAAAACACAAAGTGGGCTGCACGTGAGAATGTGGTCAAAGAAAGAACCCATCTAGCAAGTGTTTTTATGAGTGACCAAGGTGAATCAATATCTTATCTACTAATACATTTGCAATAATTTGACAAGTATTGCACTGACACTCACCTGGAACCACTCATCAATACATGTTTTATGGTAGATGCACAGACAAGGTAGTCGAGCAATGGTATCTCCCTGGCAGAGATCCTCCAGGCAAATGACACACTCCCCTTTGTCCTCAGTTAACACATCCTCTGCAAATAAAAAGATATAGTCACCAATATCTTTTCTACATAATGCACCAGCTTTTATCAAACCCTGAACAGAGTTTGAAACTTTATCACATGCTCTTGCTACAAACAATCAAATGTCAGAAATACCCAATGCAAAATTGCTACAAACAACCAAATGTCAGAAATACCCATTATTAACAATAATACAAAATTTGAAAAAGATAGAATATCTATGGGAGGTGGAGTGAACCATGGGGAAGGTGAGACAGGTAAAGGTCCTAGGTGTGTTGAGGAAAGTGAGGGCAAAGATGGGTGTTTGATGGTATAACAGTCCTGACAGTGTGTAGCAAAAGTATGGGAGAAAGTGGATGTACTGAAAGTGAAATGCCTGAAGAAAATGTGTAGTGTGCAGAGGGTTGACTTAGTAAGGATTGACACTTGGAGAGAGAGAGAGAGTGAAAGTGCACGGAGTATGTCTCAGAAAGCTGAGCAGGAAATACATGAGGATGAGTGAAGTGAAACTGATTAAGAGGGCATAAGGATCAGAAGTGGAGGGATAAAGGAGGAAGGGGTGACCAAAGATGAGATGGAAGGATGGAGTGAAAGAAACTTTGAGTAACTGCAACCAGAACATGTGGGGAGTTGTGAAGCATCAAAGGGATGGAGCAAACAGGAATTATGTGGTACACTAAGTGCAACGTGCAGGCATGAGCAAGTGACGCATATGGCATGCGAAAGGTGAGAAGTTGGCAGATTAGAATGGGTTGTGAGTGATGGGATGAAGGAGTTGCTAATGAAAGAGAAAAGAGAGGCATTTGGGCAGCACTTACAGAGAACTAGTGTTAATGATTGAATGACTGGGGGATGCAAAAGAAAAAGTGGCAGGAGGTAAAGAGGAAGGGGCAGGAGTTGAAAAAGAATGCAAATAAGAGTTGGGTGAGTAAGTATCAGCAAACCTTAAGGAGAATAAGAAGATGTTTGGAAGGAAGTAATTTATGTGCAAACGACAAGAAAACAAATGGGAACATCAGTGATGGGGGCAAAAGAGGAAGTGATAGCAGGTAGTGATAAAGTCAGGTGGAGATGGAGTGAGTATTTTGAAGGACTGTTAAATCTGTTTGATATCAGAGTGGCAGATGAAGGGTGTTTGGGTAAAGGTGGTATGTGAAGTGAGAAAGTCATGGAGAGTGGTGAATACAAAAGTTTTGGAGAAAGGGGTGAGTATGTAATATGTAGGGATGAGAGGGATAAGGAAGTCAATCACTTGATGTACACTCATGATACAGCACTGGTGGTGGATTCAAGTGTAAAACTGCAGAAGTTAGTGACTGAGTTTGGAAAAGAGTGTAAAACGAGAAACTTGAGACTGAATGTTAATAAAAGCAAGGTTATTAGATTTAGCAGGGTTAAGGGATGGGTTAATTGGGGTGCAAGTTTAAATGGAGAAAAACTGAAGGAAGTGGAAGGATTTTACATACATGGGAGTGGACATGGCAGCAAATATAACCATGGAAGTGAAAGTGAATCAGAGGGTGGGAGAAGGGGTAAAGGTTCCAGGAAAGTTGAAGAGTATGTGGAAAGAGAGAACATTGTCTGGAGAGCAAAAATGGGTATGTCTGATGGAATAGTAGTTCCAACGATATTATATGGACATGAGGCATGGGCTATAGATAAGGTAGTGCAGAGGAGAGTGGTGTTGGAAATTAGAGGCTTAAGGACGATATGTGGTGTGAGGTGGTTTGAGTAAGTAATGAAAGGGTAAGAGAGATGTGTGGTAGTAAAAAGAGTGAGGTTGTGAGAGCAGAGGGTGTACTGAAATGGTCTGAACATATGGAGAGAACGAGTGAGAAAAGGTTGACAAAGAGGATTTTTGTGTCAGAATGGAGGGAATAAGTAGACCATACTGGAGATGGAGGGATGGAGTG
>JAUTXX010193079.1:0-15103 GCA_032273605.1 Panulirus laevicauda | reverse complement strand
CTCTCTCTCTCTCTCTCTCTCTCTCTCTCTCTCTCTCTCTATCTATCTATCTATCTATCTATCTATCTATCTATCTACCTGCTTGGGAGTCGTCGGTGACGAGGTGTCTGGATCAGTCCCGTCTTGCTTCGCACTTGACCCCCGGGGTCACCCGACCGCCCTTCCTCACACGTTGGTGAAGGAGTTACCACCAGCAGCCATCCTGCTCCACCACACAGCTCGATCTGATTTGTGTGCCGGTGTCCCCGGTAAGTTCACTGTGCCGCCCATGCTCATCCTGTGAGCGGTAGCGCAAAAGGATTACAAGGGGTTACATAGGGTCCGAGTCAGACCCCAGCGGGTTGATATTACATAAGATGTTCCAATTCGTAATTTAGTAGATACGTTACATAGTATCATATGGTAAGTTTTACCGACTAGATACAAAAGGTGGACACAGACTTCACATTTCAGGTATCATGTTATTAACAATGAGGTGTTGTGACATATCTTGTTTAGATCTACCCCTAAAGGCTCTATTATTTTTATCACATTCTAAAACTCAGTGTTCTAGTTTGTGTCCAGATCTTTGACCTCAGATGTACAGTTCACACGGTTAACATCTCCAGTTAGGCCAAAGCGCCAATAGTACCTATAACCTAGCCTTAGTGTGGCAGTTACAGCATCATGTAATCTGCTGATCTTATTACTACCTCCATATACATGTTTGTCTTGACACATTTCACTGTGATGGAAAATGTGTCTACCTGCGCTTATCTGAACTCGTTTTCGTGCTTCAAAGAGGTCAGTTAGTTCCTTTCTAATTAACAGTTTTGAGGCTTGTAATTGACAACCCGATGTTGTTTTCAGCATCACCTTCACTAATTACACGTTTTGGCTTGTTCAGTCTGTGATCTGTGTGGTAAGGGTTTTAATTACCTTTACCACACACAAGAGATCACCGAGCCAACCCGAAAGTGAGGTAACAGAGGACATACACAGTGACTTGGGCGAGTTTTCCCCACCACCAAAGTCAAATGATCAGCATCAGAAAAAAAAGGGGGAAACTGAATTTCCCACCAGACACATGCACTGAGGCCAGATACCAGCGGTGGTGGTCACACTTGTGGCGTAAGTACCCACACGCCAAGCACCTCGCCGACAACGCCCCAGAATTTCGTCACGTTGTAGAATGATCAGCGATTGGTTGAAGAACCAACCAATAGTGTTCATGAAGGCATACAAGTGCAGACATTCTCAAACTACGCCTACCGTAATGTAACATTACTGCCATCATGACCCTGGGACTTTGACAGTCACCAGTACCCGCGCAGTCCTTCCTCACAGTGAAAACATCAACAACGTTGCACGACCCGGAGACAGAGATGCGGTCATTGCAGACTGGGGCTGCCGTGAACACACCTCCTCGGAGGAAACTCGCTCTCACTCCCTGGCGCCTAATATATATGGTTTCACACAGGGTAGAAGTGTACACGAATGTATCACTACCTTCCTCACACTTCGTAGGGACAGAAGGCCTAAGTACACCACTTTTCCTGACCTAAAAGCTGCATTTGATGTTGCCAATCGGCCCGTTATCTTATGTGAGTTAACAAAAATGGTTCGTAACGTTTTTCTGTTACGGTCCTTCACGTCTGACTGTTACGGTTTCGTGACGTCTGACTTACGGTTCGTGACGTCTGGCTGTTACGTTTCGTAACGCCTGACTGTTACGGTCCTTTATCAGACTGTTACGGTTCGTCACGTCTCGAGCAAGACGTGACGACTCGTGGCTATGAAGGCCTGGCCGTCGACCTGACACCTGAAGGGTCGGGTCGAAGGTCAGGTCATCATCCACCGTGCCTCAAGGGTCGTAGTACCTACGAGGGTCATGGTCAAGGGTCGTACGTACACCGTCGTGCATCGTCAAGGACCCGCACCGTTGACCCCAGGGTTCGCATCCCCGTCGCGCGACACCGTTACCTTTGAGCGTGATGCTGGGAGGCAGGTGGCCGCGTCTGTCTGTCTGTCTCCCGTGCGCGGGATTCCAAGCTCTCGCTCGCGCGTACGGCGGGCGGGGGGAGGGAGGCGGTGGGTGCACTGGGTCATGCTGACCCCCACGGGGGGTGGTGGGGAGTTACGACACCGGGAAATAAATCGTGTGATGCTGAAGCGCGTTCCCGGGAAGGATTCCGTTCTGGTCTGATTCGTAGTGAGCTGTGAACTACCTCGGGTACATTGTGAGCTCAGAGTAACCTGGTGGTACATTGTGAGCTGAGAGTAACCTGGTGGTACATTGTGAGCTTTTTTTTTATAACCTCGTGTACTTTGTGAGCATTGAATTACCCTAGATAAAGTTGTGAACACTGAATTACCTTGGATACCTTTGAGTAGTTGATTGTTAGGTACCTTGTGAGCAGTGGATCACCTTGGATAGCTTGTGAGCTGTGGATTACATTGGATAGAATGTGAGCAGTGAATCGCATTTCCTCCACCCGGTCGTATGTCAGTGGAGGCGGCGACATGAGTATTCCAGGCAGCGCTCACGAATTACATATTCTTTGCCAAGATTGAATTTTTGTGTCTTCTCTCGTTAGTTCTTTTAACGAACTTGTGTAGCCATTAAATAGTTATCAAAATATTTGTGAAGTTTACTACTTCAGGGAAGCTGGTTTACAATAACATCACCTAGCCATCTATACCTTGCCCGTGGTATGATGAAGTGTCTTAGAATTATATTGGAAACAGGATTTCCCCAGCCTTGCGCACGACAGGTTTGTGGATTTCTCGTATTCTCTTCAGTGAATACTTTTGGTACCTGGGAACTCGCTGGTCCCTGGAACACTGCTCAGGACCCTCAGACGTGTTCTGCCAACCACTGAAGCATCCTGGAATCTGCCTCTCTCACTGGAAGATAGCCTTAGTTGGTCCCTTCTGCGTTTAAGTTGATGATGATGTTTTTCCATTTTGATGCATTAGGGAAACATCGTCTTCTGGGAACTGACCTCATCCGTTTCCTGGCAGTCTGGTTCTCGTTCTCTCTACACCCTGCTTCTGAGAATGAGTTAGTCTCTGGAATTGTTCACTCCCATCGGTGCCTTGCTCATTGAAACCCTTGACTCGTAGGAACTCAGTGCTTGGAACTGCTGCCTTCCAAAGGACCATGATGGCTGGAAGTACTCCTTTCCAGGGAGCGTCTGATACATGGAAGTACTTCCTTCCAAAGAATCCTAGATGCCTGGAAGTGCCGCCTCCCGGGACACTTTGGATGCCTGGAAGTGCTGTACCTTCCAGGGGACCTCAGATGCCGGGCACTTTTGCCTTCCAGGGGACCATTCAAATGCCTGCAACCCTTGTCTTCCAGAGGACCTCCTGTTCCTGGAACTGTTGCCATCCAGGACTCCCCTCGGTCCTGGACATCGAATAACCGTTGTCATACAAGTCTCGGAAACAGTCGTCTGGAGGCTTTACAAAGCTCGTTGGTGAAGTTCGTCCTTCCTCTGTAAAGTGCTCCTTTCTGGGGCCAGTAGGCGTGGCTCAAAGGCGGCTGCCGGGGCTAAAGTGGTTGTCAAAAGGCCTGAAGTAACTGGGGTTGGATCACGTCGGTGAATCTGCTGGCAGGGTAGAGTTTACCAGCTTGGTGCACGTGGATGTAGAGGGTGATTGTGGGCCGCACAGGACGGAAGGATGGTTGCATCTGTCTGGTCGACCCACTTTACTGGTGGGATTGTAGTGCAGATAAAGCTGTGGCACCAGTCTTATTTGCGTGTTGTGGGGTAGGTCTGGTCGACACGCGCTGCTGTACGGTCACTCTGGTCGATATACATTGCTGTAGGGACTCTCTGGTCGATACGTATTGCTGGAAGGTCTGTCTGGTTGACATACACTACTGTGGGGTTTGTCTGGTCGATTCGCACTGTTGCTGGGTGTCTCTTACCGACGTAACATAACTCTGGTCGACACACATTGCCGTTAGATTATTATTCTGGTGTACACACACTTCCATTAGAGTACTGTGGTCCACACACACACACACACACACACACACACACACATGACACATGTACCCATGGATGATACTGGAATGTCTGGAATTCCTTTCATGAGTAACAGACGAAGATTATGGTGCGTAATAGTTATCCTTGAGGAACCGAAATACCTTAGGAGACGGTAGGGTCCTTGGCAATAAGCTTCGGGGTGGGAAGGCGTCCCCTATAACGTAGCGTAGGATAGATGTAAGGAAGGGGTGTGTCTGTGTGCGTTGGGATCCCAGTAATATGTATGTGTGTGTGTGTGTGTGTGTGTGTGTGTGTGTGTACTGGCGCAGGCCCCAGACGTGCAGGTCAGTCACCCCGGGCTATAGCTGCATGAAGGACATGGAGCCGTAGTCACACGGCGCGGCGGTAAGTGGCGCTACTAGAGTCATGCCCTGGTCATAACCTGTAGCGCTAGGGTTGTGCCCTGGCCACAACCTGTGGAGCTAGGGTTGTGCTCTGGTCACAACCTGTGGAGCTAGGGTTGTGTCCTGGCCATAACCTTTGGCAGTAAGGTTCGTAACCAGACGTCCCAGGTCACAATCTGCAATGATTCATGTCGTACTTGCTGAGAGAAACAGCCATCAAGTTACTTCAAATAGATCGTAAGAATACGATTTGCTTTGTTGAATATTGCTGGGTGAAAATATATATAATTCTTGCTCTGTCCTTGGAACGGTTAGAGATATTTGAATAGAATATTTTTGCTGATATTCGTGCCGTGAGCGTAAAAGATACTCAGTTGAAAAGTCAGACATATAAAATGCACTTGAGAATCGTAACTCATTGCTGCGCTCTAGTTGTGTCTGCTACTAATTGTGTGGGTGCGAGTTGCCTGGGACCGTTATACGACGCCGCTGATCTGTCTGCACTGGAGACCATTATACCAGCCAACCTTGCGTCACCAGACGGCTGCTGCATGCGCCATCATGACTTAACAAGCACGAACTACCTGTCTGGTAGCCGTGGTTTAGGTTGACCTCTCTGAAAACACACTTGGTTGCCATTTTGAGATCCATTGGAGGTCAAATGTTTGCCTCGCGCCTACCGTCTCCCTCCCTGGCTCTTCATAGCATCAGGTGTGTATGCGTTCGTGCGTGCGTCCTCAGTGTCCGAGTGTTTTGTGACTAGGATTCATGCAGGCCACTGCCAGATTTATTAATGCTATTTAACGCAGTCTCCTTTTAAATGGCCGTAATTTACTCATGAAGGTTGCACATGGCATTTATTGTCGCGTGACGTGGAGAGGAAGCCGTTATGTGGGGAATTGTTGTGGTGGGTGAAAATAGGTATTATTACAGTGCGTTTTGCTGGGCGAGTGTACGATGGCCGCTCCAGCTTCACGGCAGTGTATGGTGTGAATTAATGCGGCCTTACAGTCCACTTGTGTGGCTCAGGGTTACTTTTTGTTTGGAGTTAACTGGGGTCCATAAGAATTGCTGCCAGCGGCGCTAACTGAGGCCAGTCGCCAGCAAAACTATGTCACTGTGTTAGAGAACTGCCCAGGAGAATGCGCACCTCCCACCCTCCTAACCTGACCTAAGCCAAGCGTCTTCCATCCTCACCCGTGACGTCCCCACACCTTACCTGCAGGTTGTGGAGGCACCACGTACACGGGTCATGCACACACGGCCATGCACCCTTGTCCTGGTGGGCGCTGATTGCCCTAGCAGGCTATATAGTGAGGTTCAGATTGAAATTAGGTTATGGTTGGGCGAGTTTGTTTTTTTTTTGGCTCGAATTGTTCCCCTGAACACGTTGACCTGTGTGGCGAGTCATCCTGACAGGCGACTGTCCTCTGTGGCTCCGGCAGCTTCATAGAAGCACTTCGACCTCTTATCACTTTGCTTGATTTTGATTTCGCTGCTGAATACAGTGGTACTGATTGTTGTAGACTATCGTTATCTGGCCGTCTACGTTGCTCTTATCTGACGTAAGTAGATGATATGTTGATATCTTCAGTTGTTGTGTGACGTAGAGGCAGAGAGAGTGAGGGCAGTTCGTGGGCTACATCCAGATTAAAGCCAGGTCGTGGTCACGGTCGTTAATTTATGGCCGGAAAGGCATCCTCCACCCCTCCACTGTCTCTTTCCTACTGATAAAGTCACTTCCAAACCATGCCAGAGACATTATACCATTTTAGTTTATGAAATTATCGGATTAAATCCAACGGCTCGTCATTTATAATTGATTTTTTCGTCTTACGTGAAGCGTTTTACATACTGGACATTGGCTGTTTTTATATTAAGTATTGCCCTTTGATGTTTGACCTCTGATCAGTACTACTGTGTTTGGTTAATGGTAACGCATATCTGAGATGACTGTATGCAAGCAGATGAGTGTGTATGCAAGCTGTGCTGTGTTATTGTACGGTGTTTGGTGAGAACACATGGGACTTGGGCATGGATGTTTCAACATTTTATTCTGTAGAAATGGAAGGAATGAAATCCTCGGTGTGCACTAGGCACCCCTGTACAGTCGACTTGGATTACATGCGGTTGACGGGCTCTTGTGTAGTACATGTAAGCAGGTACAATGCTTCAGAGGATTGTTTCCCGGCGTGGGGAAAGTTGGTAGGGTTGGGCAGGAGGATTGCAAAGGGGGAGAGGCAAGGGGGTGGGGTGGAGATAGGTAAGGGTGGAGATGTAGGGTCACGGGTGATGGTAAAGTGGTGAAATAAAATAGACGACTTCTACGCCAGGAAAAAGAAGTGTGGTCACATTTTTAGGCAAATGAACTTCACTAAACTTTAAAAAACTTAATCAGTTATGCATATTTTGGTGAATGCTAATTTTCTTTCTGTTCTGATTACAGTACATTTGATATTCAAAGTCTGTCTGCATTTGATACGATGGATGAAATTATTATATATGTGCGTTATTAATTGGTGGCATTAAAAAAAAGATAAACCCTTATTATTTTGTTTGTGACATGGCAAAAAGTTTAATGAAACAGCTGCGCATTTTGTAGAAAATTCTGATGTGCATTTGATGAAATGACATCGCTCATACGTATTTGAAAATGAAAATGCCACATTAATAAAGTCACTCTTATATAGATTACTGTATAGCCACACCTACACGGGGACATGAACAGCTGGCAGTTTTTCATTCCTGAATACATGTTCATAATATTTACATACTTTATGAATATGTCACCTGTACACTGACCACAGAATTAGTCTCTCAGTAAATTTATATCATTTATTCGTAGCCAGATAACCAGATGTTATCATCCAACAGGAGGTGCGTGGAGGCAAATCATTCCAGAAACTGGGATATGCCGATGTGAACCTGGCAGAGTTTGCTGGCTCGGGAGGATCCCAGAGGTACTTGCTGGAGGCGTACGACTCCAAACATCGCCTCCACAACTCCATGCTCAAGGTCACTGTGGACATGACCTTGTTATCTGGCGACCCATGCTTTAAAGCGTAAGTATATATCACTGATGTGTGGTGTTCCAAGGAAGTGGATATTTAGGCCTTCAAGACTTTAGAATATCATTATTTTCTATAATTCTAGAGATACTATTCTACAAGATTTATTGTGAATGGTATAGTAATTTACGTACATAAGGAGATATTCCATGTTGTGGCGTTTAGATGCTGGATTGCTCAATCCTTGCAATACGTATATTGACAAATTTCTTCATCATTGACAAAATAGTGAATGAAGCACAACAATTGAAACAAGAAGAAATACCCAACCACTCATATACATACATATATACATACACGCACATATATGTACATATACATCCACATACTTATATATTTATATACTTATATCTTCAGGGATAATGATAATGATAGTAGTAATTATGATAATTAGGCAAAGTCTAGTTTGATATTTCCTTTCGCCGACAGCATTGATACCATTCTATTTTCCTGTAAACAGGAAAAATCAGTATGCATTCATCGCCATTCTCCTTTTCCCCTCCTATTTGTCAACCTTTCTTCACTCATTCTCTCTATATGATTTGATATACCAATAAAAGTTTGACATTTTGTTATAAGCCATTAAAATGTATGTACATGACAGAGTTTATCATCACTTTCCCAATTTTTTCAATACACAGTTCATTTCAACAATGCTTTGCAAGTATGTTTTTCTGTTTAAAAGCAGTTTATGGAAGTTATAGTATACTCTGACAATCATGTTTTATATCCTCTTATAGGCACGTGTGCCTGTGGCGATTGCTGGTTTGTATAGAAACACAGTATATTGTTTACATTCAGTAAGTTGCGTGGCTCTTCTATAAAGTAGGGACATTTAACTCGTGTTTTCCCTAAAAATTTGCTGTATCTCAGAATTTTTTGTCATATTTGGATAACATATCAAAAGTTCATACATGAAAAAGCAATGAAAAATGTGATATTACGAATTTCATTTTTTAGCTGGATAAATGACACATTTTGGGAAGAGGCAAGAAAATCAATTATGTGGCTTATGAGTTAAGCAGCTGGACCACCAGACAGAAATGAGAGGAAAACTCCTTTGATGAACAGAAGATTAAGCTAGTGGAAGGGAAAAGAGGACGCACGTAAGAGGAGCCTTCTCCAATTACATCAAGGTATCTAGCCGAGTGCCACAAGGTTCTAGTCTGGGACCATTACTCTTCTTGATCTATGTAAATGATTTAAGTTATGGACTCCTACTTGAATAAATATGCAAATGATAAAAAGTCATGAGTGAAGAGAAAAGTGAGAAGGATTGCATTAACTTACAAGAGGACTTATACAGACTCTAAGATTAGTCTCAGATATGGGTGATGAAATTTAACCTGGGCAAATGTATTGAATACAGAACAGAGAAAAAAAGTCTAAATATTATCATCATCTAGCAGGTAATAAGCTTCAGGATTCTATGTGTGATCACTTTTTCCACCCGGTGTATCATATATGACGTTCCAGATTTTCCTGCTACTATGTGTGAAGAAAAAATCAACTAAAGAAGGTGTACCGTCTCTTATGCTGCTAGTGTGCACAATGACATGCCAATACATGAAATCTTCTTACACACACCCTCAGAACTTATGTATCCATGCCTCTGTCTTCACAATACCCCACTTAACTGAAATACCCCAACATATGAACTTTACCATCTCTGAGGACTGCATGTTTCAAAGCTTCGTGTATCATCCTCTCTGTTCCTTCACTGTTACCTTTTCATGTATGTTCTGATTCATGAAGATTCTTTGGAGGATTTTAAATTATCAATACAAAGATGCAATTCTTTCGTATGATTCAAGATTGATGGCAATACCGAATGAACCTAAAACAGATAACTATGCCAGAGGAGTAACTGCTAAAAATAATAGAACAAACTGATGTGACAAGGCAAGGCAGTCAAGAGAAATGTTATTCATCAATATATGAGTCAAGTGGTGAATGCAACATGTAAGCCCTGCCAACATGGCAAAATCTCATTGTAGGTACTTGTAGATAGATACAGCAACTCTTCCCATCATATATTGTTTGAATGGGAATATTCCAAGATTGCCTGAAACTTAATGCTATCCACTATCAGGAGGGTCAATTTCCCCCTCTTCCTTTGTCCTTTTCCCTTCCTTACTATCATGTATCCTCTGGACAGATTTGGTCAGATCTTGTCGGTTTAATAAGTTCTGTGTTCATTACCCTAACACCATTAGATTTGGATTCCCTAAATCAATCCTTGAACTCCAGCACTTTCAAATTTGTTGCTAGTGCTACAAGTTCTCACTGGTTTGAACATTTCAAGAAAAGAGCTAATTCTAACACATGGCATAGCAGTAACATGGATGATAGTGATAATACATGTCCAGAAATGCTCCACAATCCTCCCTCCAACAATTACTCAACAAATCCACCATAAATGAAACTTTTAATAAGCTTGAGTCAAGGTTCATGAAGGGAATCAAAATGAGGAATGCCTACATATATGCAATAACTAAGTTTAAAAACTACTTACCACAGGTTTACATCCATTAATTCAAATGATATCTAATGAAAACTTATCAAGGCTTAAGGTGATAGCAGACATAGATATAGCCAGGTGTTTCTTAACAGCAAGAAATCTCCAAAGCAACTTTAATTTCAAAGTTATTGTGATAGCTCTCTGTACTTCCCTCAGTATTTCATTTCTCTCTGTACTTCCCTCTGTATTTCATTTCTCCGAGTATCAATATTCTTGGCAGACATACGGAAATGCCTAAATATTGGGGTTGGGAAAAAATAGGCAAAAGTGAGAAAAAACAGTTTCGAGTAATTATGATGGTTGAAGCTTGGATCTGTTTACCAGCTGACCTCCAGTGGATGACATTTTGCCATGGCATTATCACAAAATGCTCAGGTAAAAAGATAACAGAAAATATCCTGAAAAATTCTGTTGGTAAAGGAAAAAATATTCTACACACAGAATACATGAAGAATTTTTTTTCAAATGTCACAATTGCAAGGTCTTACATGTTGCTATCTAAGCTCATATCCTCATTCTCAACAGCCTTTAGTGCAAAACATTACTGTTCAATCCTGCAGAAAATGGACCCACTGATGACCTCCACCCATATGGACAAGGCTCTTCTTACATGCATCTTTTGTTCCCTTCCATTAAGATCTTTTTTCATCAATTGAAGGACTCCCCCCTTATTCCTGCTGGGATTCCAGCTTTTTAATCATGCACTATAAATGCTTTCTGGCAGTCTAGATTCAATTTTTCAAGCCTTTCCTTCATCTAATACAGAGCTCACTCTCTCTCAGTAGTCTATGAGGTTTGTTGCACATGACCTTTCCCTAAAACTATGTTGCCTCTCATTTAGGTAATTTCTCCTCTATTGAAAGTCATCCATTTGTTTTCTAATTACATTTACCAGTACCTTACGGGCAACACTCGATCAAGGAAATTAGTCTGTGATTCACTGCCTTTTCCCAGTCTCTCTATATCTAGACGGGTATGACATTTGCTCTTTTCCACTCCCTTGGCACTTTGCTTTTCTCTGCCAACATCATGGACAGTATTTCAAGAGGTCTGACTATTGTATCGATACACATCTTCAACTGATTAAATTTCATCAGGAATATGTATGAGCTGTGTCTGGGTCATGACCTTTTAGAATTGTTAATGCCTTTACTCGATATCTCAATGTCTTATATAGCATCCTTCCAATCCCATCTCACCAGTGATGGGGCTATGGTATAGTCTTCCACTGTGATTGTACTCTTGAACCTGTTATTCATTTCCAAACATATCCTTACATCATCCTCAATTATTTTTCTCTCTTAATCCCTTCATCTGATTAGCTGCTCTTCCAATGACAAACTACTTTTGACAAATTTAAGAACAAGTTTTAGGTTTTCACCTGACTTATCCACAATATTATTTTCAAAATTTCTCTGTTCCTCCTTTCTTATTCCATCATACTAATTCCTTGCTCTATTATACTTTGCATAAGCTGGCTGGCTAGAGTATTACTTATAATTACCTACTTGTACTTTATGGGGAGGGAGTTTTACATTCATGGGGTCCCAACTCTTGAACATTCACTACATGATATCTCAGTGGGGTAGATATAATCTGACCAAGTTTAATGCCTTCAAGACCGTGTCTACCCATCTCTCTATTGACAACTCCTCACAATTCTCATCTCTCTATTGACAACTCCTCTCAATTCTCATCTCTCCTCTGATGGTTCTGTAATTCCACCTCTTGACTCAGTGAACATATTCTGTATTACTGTAACACCCAATCTTTCTTCGAAACCCCATACTGCAGAAATTGCTGTTTAAATGTAGAAATCTCTTTTCTTCTGAACAGCTATTTTGTTCATACAAAGGCTTGATTCATCCTTGTATGGAGTACTGCTCTAACATCTGGGGTGGATCTAGCTCTGCATCCTTATTTGCAAGAGTTGAGTCCAAAGCAATCTGACATAAACTTTCCCTTGCTAACTTCAAAACCTGACCTTCTTGCCCTTCACTGCAGTGTTGATTCACTTCTAAATCCATCTTTCTTACTCTCCTCCAGACCTTCTCTAGTATTTCTTTGTGTTTCTTTAGGTGTAGTGACCAAACTTTAGAAGCACATCCTAGTTTAGGCCTTTCTGTACAAGAACAGCTTACTAAACATTTCAATTTCATTTACTCAAAAGGTTATCTGATATTTGCAAGTAGACAGTTTGTCTCCTTTATTATTCTCCTAACATAGGACTCTTGGGTAAGTTTGGTGATATGGAAGGAGAGATAAGGGAGAGGGAAGTACAGGGTAGAAGAGTCATACGAGAATAATGAAGTGTAGATGTGTAATTACTGAAAAGAAAAAAGGATTAAGGGAGAGAGCAAAGTCCTCCAAATCCTAACCTATGCAGTTAAAACATGGGCATGGAATGAATCACAGGTCAAAAATCCAGGTGTGTAAATGAGCTATTTGAGAGGAGCATGTGGTATAACTAGATGAAATGAAGAGAAAAATGAAGAAGTGTATGAAAAATGTGGCATGGCAGGGAATGCAAAGGGAGTGAATTATGGCATGGTAGAGTAGGTGAAACATAATACTTTAAGATGGTTTAGGCAAGAAGAAAGTGCAAGACTAGGATTTTAAAAGGAGCTTGTATGATAGTACAATTAAGGGGGTTGGTGTGAGAGGAAGACCACCTGTGACATGAGAAAACACGGTGGAAGAATACTGAAGGGAGCGAAATGGTTGAAGAAAACTTGGAATACTGCATGCGAGGGAGGCATGTAAGAACACAGAAAAGTGGAGACTCCTTTACCATGGCCATCTTCCATCCTTCTTAGCATGTCTCTAACTTCATTTCATGTTATGTTCCCTGAGTGCTCCTTCCCAACATCTCTCAAAAAACTGCTCACTGTCCATGTCATCAATCTATTTCAAATGCTTAAAGGTTGTGATCAGGTCATCCCTGTGTATGTAAGAGTGTGAGAGGTGATACATCATCAAACAATTGAATAATCAAGGATATTTTTCTAAGCTCCACAGCTACATAACCAGCATTCCATCAAGACATCAAATTTAGCTTCCGGATAAATTTTTCAAAAAAGAAAGAAAAATGGTTCCCTTTGAGTTACTGAAGGTGTCTCAGCATAAAATCAATGACAGAGGTGCCCTTAAGAAGGTTATGCAAAAAAAAAATGGTATGAAATACTATTTGTGGATTAACCAGTCTTCACTTCAAATTACAGCAAAAACTTTATTAAACATGATGTCATTCTTACAAGGGTAGGCTGCAAATCATGCCACTCCTATACCCTTAAACTTACAAAACAAACAAGTGTTAAGAAATACAATACTTGCAGCAAGATTAAATATCGTTTCATTTCTATCTTCACAGAGATAATGAGGACTACGTTTTTTCATTTACTAAATTTTCACAGGGTCCCAGATATATCAAAGAGATTTCAATGAATTTAAAACAATGATAAAATACAACTTTACCAGAAAGTATTCTTGTTCCCATCCTCTCAGCATAGTCCTTCGAAAACCATACTTTGAGTTCACATTGTGCTGGTATTTCCTGAAAAGAGGAATAAATGGTAAAAAATTAAAAACAATGTTTTCCCTCAGTTAGAAAAACTAAACCTGATATATATACAAAACACCTATACAAATGCTCCCTGACATACATCATACTACTGTTCCGACCAACTGGTTGGATCTCAAAATGGACATAAGTCGGATGTATGTCAGCATGGCATGTAGAATTCCTATACCAATACAGCATTCTTTTATCCTACTCAATTTCTACCAGGATCATCTTATTTCTATTAACCAGCTTTATTATATGATTCTGAAGTTTCTTTTCATCTTTAATTTAAGATTCTACAGTTCACAGATTGATTCATCCAACTTTCATTGAACTTTTCAGCAGCTCCTTCGTCAGCACATGCTGCTTCACCTGTGACTCGAATATTGTGCAAACTATATATTCTTTCAAATCAACTGAACCATGGCCTGCTGTGAAGTTCTCGATGTAATCCTCTCTGGCTCGTTCCTTCAGTGTCTCAAAAAGATTTCTAGCCTTCACCTGATCAATGTTTCCCTCATTAAAGAGGTAGAGCCAGGATCAGATGAAGAATAGGTGCATCTGCTTACATCCATTCTCTTCCTGCCATGTAAAACATTGAAACCAATGTTTGCTATCCACAACCAGGCATCACACACCTTTCTTTGGTTAACACAAGGATGCTTCACTTGCCCTAGTTCAGTCCACCAACAGTACATCAACTCATGTACACCACCTTGTTCCAATTCACTCTATCCTGTGTACATTTTTCACCCTCCTGCATGTACACGATCACTCAAAATCTTTCTCATTACATCCCTCCATCTCCAATTTGGTCTTATTCTCCTTGTCCCCTCCACTTGACACATAAATAATCTCATTGTCAACTTTTCCCATCATTCTTTCCATTTATGTCCAAACACTTCAGTATAAAACGTGGTCAAAGTCATTCACAATGGCTTCAACTCCAAAACAAACTCCACAACTGGATTTCCAAGGGGTAGTTCTTTCTCTAACACTCTTTAATCTTTTCCAACATGACCTTCCATTACCTTAGGCAAACCTCAACATAAAAGTCCCTCTGTCTGCAGACGTTCACAATCATGACAACTCTCTGACACCAGAGTAGCAACACCAAACATGCATCCCAACATTATGCAATTACAATAATGGCTCACCCAGAAGAGAACATCAGCACATCCACATAAGCCTTCAATCACTCTTTTAACCCCAAACAGGCATGAATCCAGCTCACGTCCTTCAGTCAACATGAATGGACACACTCCCTCTGAACAAATCACCAACCATTTTAGTCATCATAAATGACACAATATTCACTCCTCACACTAACAACATCAATACAAAAGCAGCACACAAAGTTGATACCTTCAAAATACTAAATGGTACTAGATTTGAACGAGAAAAAGGGTTCCTCAACATTCTGTACAAACAATCCATTTGCTCCAATCTAAATTATGTCTCACACAGGTCATAAAGTGTTAGAGATGTGTAAGCATCTATGTGCACAGAATGCAGGACAATTGAGTAGTAAGCACTTAGTGTTTTCCTTAGGGTGGGTGCAAAATGGGCAA
>JAUTXX010192970.1:2718-15104 GCA_032273605.1 Panulirus laevicauda | reverse complement strand
CATAGGTTAATAAAAAAAAAAAAAAAATATATATATATATATATATACATGGACAGACTATTTTCATTTGCTATCTTGGTTAGTGGTCAGGGTCAATAGACAAATTTGAAAGGGTGACTATGATCACCTCAAGACCACCCATACCAAGTCTGCTTAAAACTGGTCCAGAAGTTTCAGAAAATTGAAATGTGACAGACTCTTACAGATGATAGATACCAAATGAGGACAAAAGGGTGATTTACTTGCCCATAGGCCAGATGAGCTAAATCCAGATTCACATAAGCCTGCATCACTCATTCAACTTTAGATCTGCCAAATTAGTTGAATTCTATATCAGAACATGACCAATCTGCATAATCATGTCAAAACTATACAGTATATTTCACAGAAAAACAAGAAATAAATGTTAAACATCTCTCCTAACTTTACTACACTCAACTTTAAGGTATATCTGTGCAAAACAAAAAATAATGGCTATTTAGATAAAGTCTATCTTTAGAAACAGCAGCCATCTTGAATGGTGGTCATGGTAGCCAGACACAGATTTGGAAAGGGACTACCCATGGCCCAACCATGCGGAGTATATGTTTAGATTGGCCCAGTTGTTTCAGAGGTTTTTATATGAATCTCTGACCAAAATAGGACTCACGTGCAATCATAATTCTTTAGTTACAACTGCAATCTGAGCTAAAGCTATGGCTTTCTTTCTATCTATCTATATCTCTGATGCATGTTCCCGTAAGGATCTCCCTTAAAGGGGTGGCCATGACAAAAGAGTCTCCATAACTGGTGAACTTCAGTGCTGCTCCTTAGCCATTAGTTCCTCACTCTCAACAGGCCACTGGCAGAAGGCAACTCTAGTGCATTGTTTCCAGAGGCTCCAAGCTACTAAAGTTCTAACCCAATTCAACCTAATGTTCCAATCTATCATTTCTACCTAATGCTCTCTCCTAAAACTCCTACCTGATGTATTTTTACATAATGCTCCTACCTAATGTTTTGGTTATTTGAAGTTTCTATTTTCAGTAACAGAAGGCACCCTGAATAGATATTTGTATTACTAGACACATATTTGAAAAGGGCTCATCTCTAGAGAATTCTTACCAAGTTTGTTTCAAACTGGCAAAGTAGTTGCAGAGCAGAAGACTAAAATGTGACAAGCTAGTGGACAGATTATTCAGTAACCTGGCCATCTTGGATATGATAATCATGATGGCCACACACAATTATGAAAAGATACCTCGCAAAGATTTATTTCTAATTGGCCCACTGATTTCAGGGAAGGTTTTTATGAGAGTCCTGACAATACAAAACTCATCTGAAATCATTAATTCTTTAGCTACATCTGAAATTTGAGCAAATTCCAACAAAGTTATGGCTATTTGAATTGTTTCTTATCTTTCATAACAGAGGCTACCTTGGGTGGTTGCTGGGATCACCAGACACAAACCAAAAAGGAATCATCTTCAGGTCAACCTTACCAAGCCTGGTTCAAATTGGCTCAGTTAATTGAAAACTGAAGACTAAAAAGTGACAAGTTATGTTCAGTAATAGTAGCCGTCTAGGATGGCGATCAGAGTGATCAGACAATTTTGAAAGAGAAACCACACAAGGAACATGCCTGCCAAGCTTGGTTAAAACTGGTCCAGTAGCTTCAGGGGGAAATATCTAAACATGAGAATTTAACAGATGGATAACAGATGACAACAGACGATGACAAAGATGGATGCCAAGAGATGGCAAGTGTGTTTCATGTGCAAACTGACATATTCCACAGTAAGGATATTATAAACAAATTAGTTCAAATATCAGTATTCACATTATAAGTTCCATAAAAGTATTGAGTACAGACATCACAACAACATGAATCAGAGAGCACCTTTTTACCTATGTCCATTGACTTCAACTGAACCATATCTCTAGAACTATTTGATCCATCAAAATCATTCTAGTCGCCATTGCAACTCTATGAGACAATATGCAGCAAAATTTATAAACCCTAATCACAAGTCATTAGCTAATTACACCTATAACACTTAGGGCTTGGTCAAAGTGGATATCTTCATCCAAGAAGACCAAGATGTGGAATCTTCAGAAATAATGCCTAAAGCAGTATTGCATGCAACACGCCAACATTTCAATCCTATGACATGCATACATCAGATAACATTTCCCTTGAAGTCACTGATCACTCAAGAATCATGCTTGGAGTATAAGGAATGATTAGGACTTTCTCAAACTTGGCATGATCCGCCAGAGACATGGCAGCAACTTTTTTTTTTGTGAATAAATCTGAGTGTGTACATTCTGATCCTATGGCAACCATATGAAGTATATTTGTGATTGCTTGCAAAAACAAGAAGAACAAATGACCTTTGTCAATTTCATTATGATCCACAATAAAGATCACAAAGCTAACACACAATCTCTTCGTATATGGGATAGCATCCTTTAAAGCTAGAAGGAAAAACTCAATAAGAAGCCTTAAAACGAAAGTAAAAAAAACTCTGAGATCACAAGAAATAACAACTTGCAAACCCTATTTTACCTGAGACTTCAGGTCAAGTCCATATGGCTGTGAATGCAGTGCACTATCTACACAATTTGATAAAAAATATGTACACAAAACTTGTAGATGAAAAAAAATGTGTGCTGACATGCACACTCTGAAAAATTATGCATCATGACCAGTGTCCACACATACAAATTTTTAGGTAGCTAAACATTTAAAGCTGATCAACAACTGAAAAGGAAGTTCCTCAGGGAGTAAAACATTCACCTCTTTGGAAAATGTACACATACCAAAAATTTCTTTACAGAACCAAGAATATTACAGATACCATATGTTATCTTTCACAGACAAGATTTCCAATTCAGTGTTAAACACTAACCTTCAAGATGAAATTTTCCTGGCAGTAACTGCTTATCTTAACTATTTCTGCTTTATTTATCGGTGATTTTAAGTGAGTTATTTCAGTGCCACACAGATACATTACCATCACACATCCTCATAAAAAAGGTTAAACAGACACACTACAAACTAATAATAATACGGGAAGATTAAAGACTATGACAAAAAAATACAGTACTTGTTTAACTTTGCTGACTTACAATTGAAACAAACAAAAACATATAAATAAAATGGATATGCAAGGGTATATGCATACACTAAAGAAATGCAAAATGCATGCACATTACCACATCTGACTCACCATACCGCTTTATGAGTTCCATGACCCCAAGAGAGGTACATGGTGCCATACTGCGCATATCTAGACAAAACCTGCAATAATAATATGAAATTTTCAAATTTCCTGTTCCATAAAGACAACCTGTCATAACTACTTACCACTCTAAATCCAAAAAAGCAACCTTCTACACCAAAACCTTTTAAAACAGTGCATAAGGAGTTTTAAAACTTAATGGTCTTTATTTGCAGTATAAGTGGATACAGTACAAAAATGGAAATACTCTACAGAATATCTGCATATCAGGTTAAGCAGGCTTTGGAGATATCTCTGAGAAAAAGTTATGCAACATTAATTATCCTTGAAAAGCACATGATGAAGTAAACAGAGAAAGAGTCTGGGTATTTCAAACTCTTTATGGTAAGCATGGAATACTAACAAATGCTGTAAAGAGCTTTTAGACTGGAGACAGAGCTTGTCATAATGAAAACTGGTGTGAAAAAATATAACACAAAAAACATGTAAGTGTAAAATGTAAAGTCACCAAGGACGATTATCCAGTATGACTAGACCATGGTGACATAGAACAAAAGCTATTACTACTGCTGGGTTGTCATAACGTTACTCTGTTTGCTGACTTTGCAGGGTTTTTTAAAATGGTACAGTGTTCCTATGATGCATGATGGGAGAGAGAGGGTTTTTGTACCTGAAATAAATGGGCAGTCTCACTGTAACATCAGTCTGAATGGGGATGGCTGAGGGATGCTAATGATACAAGAAATCCAAAATGATGTTACTTCTTTGTACATGTTGACAGCAGGGTGATGGAACGAAAAAACTGGGTTTGTTTTGAAAACCATGGTGAATAACATGAACTTGAGCACAGTGAATTCAAAATTCGATTAATACCTACAAAAATACCTGTTTAAACTCTTATGTAAAGATGAGAACCCTTAATCTTCGGAGGTAAAGATAAGCAATACACAAGAGCAGCAGATATTAATAACATGTAATGGTAAGAAAACAGCTGTTGGTTAAGAATAAAAGTGTAAGAAATAGGTGGCAAAAGGAAGTCAATAAAGAAGCAAACTTATGAAAATCAATAAAGGTGGTTTAGTAAAAGAAGAATGTAAGATATAAGAAATGGGTTAGGAAGGAGCCTTGCTAAAGTAGAAAGGTAATACGTACAGAAAAAAGGTCAAATACATTATGATGGAGTATATGAAGGGAGGAGAAAGATGAAAGATAAAAATGGAATAGATTGACTTAATGAACTGTTTTGGGATTGAAGGTGTTTCTAATGATGCAGCCAGAGATGACTGCTGAGTCTGTGCAACAGAGTAGCTCTTTTCCTTGTGGGGTTAAGTAGTAAACTGCAATAAGTTTTACCTGATTAATCAATTTCAAATCCAATATGAAATATAAAGCGCTCTTTTAGTAAGACATTATATATTGTGACATAATGAACACATATTGGGGATGCAAGGGGACAGAGAGTGTAGCTGTATGCACTAAAATATACTCTGTGTTAATGGGCATAAAAAGAAAAATGATTAATCCCTAATTGCCTCATTAGGTCTGTAGTTAGGGCCATGTAACCAGACATGGACACCCATACAGAATCTTGAACTGGCTTACAAGATGACAGCTGGTTGGGTGTCATAGGTGTGGTGCCTTAACCAGAATGAAGGTGATATCTAAGAGAGATATAATTACAGAAATTGGGCATATAAGTAGAAAGTTAGCAAATAATAAGGGAGCATACTTTATGCTGCTTTTACTATATGGCAAGGATCAACAGAAATACAAATATAATATGCATGTCCATGGGAGGTTACATCATCTGGGAAAGTATGAAAAAAGTGAGTAGGATGATTCAAATAATAAAAACAAATGGATCAAGCTCTCCCACTGGCACCAGTGGCTGATCAACAAAATCAAAAGAAAAATGACCACTAGCCAGCTATTATAGAAAAAAAAAAGTTAAGTGAAACATGTCCTTATTCATAATACAATAAAGAAGTCATATTTGTCTGTAGGAATGCTGTGTAAGTAGTCAGATACATGATGACTAAACCCCATAAACAGTTGCAAATAATTCATCCGCTTCCTTGGCAGGATAAAATTGATAACTGCTAGGATGATACATTTTCTGGAAAATATTATGCAATATTACATATCATGGAAAGCCACTCCTGTCTGAGTTATGTCTGTAGACAACATGAAGACGTTGCCAGACATACAACTGCAGTGTCCACAAAAAACATCATCCTCCCCTTTATATTTTCTAAGGTGATACATGGCTAAGGTTTATTGTAGATACAAGCATATGACACTCTAAAGGTAAAATGACCGTACATCTGGTCTTTGAGACTAGCGTTCCTACTAGTGTAAGAACCAGCAACTCGCCTCAGTGTGCCTTAGGCTATCTAGAGGGAATCATGTTCAGTCTTTGCTCTTGCAGGTTGCCACTTCACTTTAAGAATTTGCTTCTAGGCACTGTACTTCTTCCACCTGTGCTTCAAGATGGTTGGCTTTTACCATTCTATGAAAGAGTAAGCCTGATCAGGTGGCTGCAGGAGATTCAGGAGATCCCAGTTGGGAATCATCAACCTTTTCAATAAAAACCCAGTATGGTAAAATTATCATGAAAACACACAATGGTTATGTATGAGTAAAAACGAAAGGGTCCATTGCTTATAGCTAGTGATGTAGTGCATCTATTACCATCTTAAACTAGCACTGTATTGAAAAGAGAGATACAAATTTTTCAATTTCTGCGAATCAAATTCTCATACATGTAGTGTAGCAGAGGGTACAAATTGAGCATATCAGAATCTCAGCCTGCAGCATAATTGCAAGTAATATGGTTATCATCACATGTGACTGCCTTAGATTTGCAAAAACTAGTACCAGGTACAAATCTAATAACTGGGCAAACTTTCTGAGGTAGGTTTACACATCTTGAATTACAAACCTTGAAATCAACAAGTAAACACAACATGAAAAAAGTTAAAGTACTGGTAATTACAGGACACAAAGTTGCCTGTTAAGCAGGGTCAATTCAAGCAATTATTTCATCCCTATATATTTCCCACAAGGAAAAAATAATAATCAAATAAAACTAAATAAAAACAATCAAATAAATAAAATTCTAATAATGCAAAATAGACAGAGCCACAAAATGAGTTCTGAAAAATAATAAACTGTTTCTCTCATGAGCAGTGTCCTGCAAGCTGTGAAAGAATCCCCATGGATCTCTGGGGGTTAGGGGCCTTGAACTCCCTCTTTTTCTGATGAAATTTATGCTTCTCCCTCATCACAAACCATCCAAACAGTGGAGCAAACATGACAACAGTCAGACACAGGAACATCACCAATCAGCAATCAGCATCTGGAGACAATGTCATCATCCCCTGGTTGCTCACTTGATAATTCTCAGGGGGATGTTATGGTGAATACCATCAGTAAAATGTTTTTCGAAAGAACGGGGAGGGTAAAGCAGAAAATAACAACTGTAAACTGTGCTCATGGGACACTGCCCTGGAGAGAAACATTTTTCATTCTTCAAAACTCACTTTCCTCTCTAGGGTCAGTCCATCCTGTGGCTTCTATGACATAAAAACATGGAAGTGGTGGGTTAGAGAAAAATGTCTTCGCCAAAAAAAGAACATGATTACAAACATAGCCAAAGCTTATCTAGTGGCACCTTACCTAACCTTTGCCTAGAAGGAGATAAGCCCAACACCCATAAAACTGACCCTTGGCATCTATACCATTTGTTGAAAAAGTGTTGAGGAATTTCAAAGCCTTTGAAAAATCCTCCAAGAGAAGCTCTTTGAGAAGGGTTATCATGGTAGTAACAATGAGACCAGGGTGAACCTACAAAACAAGTCTCTAATTCAAAATAAATTTCCTTAACAGAGAGGTTTCAAACTGCCAGAGCAAACCTGTACAGGGAGTACCCCTGCTAAGCGCTGAAGATCTCAAGGTATCCTCTGGGCTATAATAAGTTGGATAGAAGACAAAAAAAATTTTCAAATGTAGTCTTTAAGAAGGCAACATAAGGGTTTTCAAAGCTTATGTGCTTAACCTTCTCAAAGCCTAGGGTAAAAAGAACGAAAAAAAAACAAGGATGAACAGCTACAAAAGTTCCTTGTCTAAACAACAACAAGAACTTCTACAATTCTCGCTTCGGTATGGAATAAAAGTAAAAAAAAAACCCAAAGAATCAATCCTATGTGCATTCCAAAACAGTTTAATTCCTAAAACCTTGAGTGAGACTAGAGGTCCCAAAAGTTTTCTTTTTCAATAAATTCTAAAGAGAATTTCAAAAATCCAGGTCATTCCATGAAAATGACAGCATGAAGGCCAAAAACTGAAATTCTCCAAGACTTTATCATTCATTTGATTTTAAAGTTAAAACCTTAAATTTTATGACTGAAAAGAAGGTATCTAACATGTCTACACAGAAAATTATGATCAAAATGCTTATACCAATTCATAAAGAAGAAAAAGAATCATGAAAAATTGGTCATTCTATCAATATCATTTCCCACATTAATAATGACAGTATCAATAGCCTTGGTTCAGACTAATAAGTATCTCCCTTGATTGAAAACTTCATCAAAACATTTATCTTCCAAAATTTTGCTTTGAAAAGTAGCTGACATTTGTGTATTTACAAAGAAATGACCCTCACTATTTTGTGTTTCACCTGTACAAAACTTGTCACATAAAGAAAATCAAAATAACTTTACATTATCACATCTAGCACCATCCTACTACTATACTAATATGATCCTAGAATGTTTCCTCTGGTCCTCTGATACCCCACAAACACTTGAAAGGCTTTTTACATGTATAGCATGAAGGTTATTACACTTGAATTGTAACAATCCTCACAAACATAAGCATCCAGTTCTGCACACACATTATCTACTCACTCCGATTCTTATTAATTTATTTCTATCATGCTAGTGATTTCTTTTCCTATATCTGTACTGTAGTGTACAACTTGTGCACAAAAGGATTAGTAATGGGGGTCCCTACAGAATGACGGCTCACAGAATAACATTTCATGATAATGGCATTTGAGAATTAGGATACAAATATGTAAAACTATACTAAGTCTTCCCAACAGCAACAGATTTGAGGAAAATTTTCATTTCCATGATGATTTTTTTCTAGGAGCAATGAAATATTCAGATCATGTTATTAGATTTTTCAATTATAATGCCATTCATAAAGATATTATGAGAAAATAACGTTAAATTTATTGTATTCTAGCCACTGATGGCCATCTCATAAGGAAAAAAAAATTCATGCTCTGAATGTGCCATATAAGTGAGATCTAACTGACTTAACATATTGGCCAAGTAAATCAACAACTATAAACAACACATACCGAAATGGGTAAACTTACTTTAGAAGACTTGACAAACTATTCACGACACCTCCATCCTATTGCACCACCACTTACCTCAAACTCTCATTGACAGCATTCTCAGTATCACTGTCATTTGATTTATCAATGAAATATAAACAGTTGTTGACTCTGTGTCTAATTTACATTATGACAGAGAGAGGTGCTGATGGTAAGATTAGATGTTTCATATATAATCCATGGGTGAAAATTAGGTTGGGTAAATTTTTGGTCAGGAATATAACCACCTTATCACATGGATTCCAATTACTTATACAAGAATATTCCACAAGAATGTCAGATCTCCAGAGATGTAACCCCAAGGACTCCCTGCACAGTACTCACTTGTGCAAAGTATTACATACCATTTTCTAGCATTAATCATTCAATCTGTTACTTCTTTATTTATTTCTGTGTAATACCATTTGTTCATTATTACATTTGTATTTCTTTTGTTCTCTGATTCTGAATAAGCCAATATATACAGATGACTGAAAACAAAAAAGAACGATGCTAATGACACTTACAGGGAAACAAAGGATGTAATATGCAATGATGAAGGGTGAAGTTAATTGAGAAGCATGAGCAAATGTAAAGCATGTCACGCAAAGATTCAAGCAGCGGCATTGTCTAGAATGAAGTGAATCACAGCCACTAGGGTAAAAAAACTACAAGTAACAATGAAAATATTTGACAAACATGACTGAAAATGAACCAGACTCATCTACATCTGAGGCTAGTGATGCATATAAAACTTAGCATGCATTGGGGAAGGCCAGTAGGCATACAGTATATCTAGTATGCTTCCTAAAAGCCATAGAAAGAGAGCAGCTGTGTAAAAAATAGCACAAAACATGAGCCTGAAGGTTTAGCCCACAAGTCCTGGGACATCTCATCAAGGGCAAATATCAGCTTAGACCTGAATGGCAGTGCAAGAAATACCAAACCCTACTTCTGTAAAGAAAAAATGTGAAGAAAAGTAGGAGCAACAAAAAAAAAAAAAAAAAAAAAAAAAAGTCAGAAGAAAAAATGCTCCTCAGTGTTTGTTTATACACAATTCAAAATAAGTGCATAAACCTCTAATAGGGAAGTTTCCTAAAAATAAGGGAGGCATCTCTAAATCTAGCACTTTGCATGATCAGTTGGTTACTAATACTTTGCCCATACTTTGAAAACAAAAACATCCTGTTCTATCTATCTGTATCTCTGATGCCTATTCCAAATGGAACTTCCTCAAAGGGGTGGCCACAGCAACAGTCTCCACAACTAAAGGACTACAGCATTGTTTCTTAGCCTTTAGTTCCTCATCCTTAACAAGCCACTGGCAGAGGGCAAGTCTAGCGCAGTGTTTGCAGAGACTCCTGGGTGATGTTCCTAATGACTACTACTATCTAATGCTCCTACCTACTACTTCTACCAAATAATCCTGACTACATGTTCCTACCAACTACTTCTATCTACTGCTCCTCCCATATTGCCAAAAGGTAGGGCTACAGCATAGTGCTCACCACAGGAAAATCTAAAGTTAAGAAGAATGAGCCGTGTGAGTTAAGTGCTGTCAAGTGTTGCATATGACAAGGAGAGATTGCATATTTGTAGACAAAATGCCAGTAGTCCACATGTTAGTGAAGCAAAAAGAGACAGTTACCTGGGTCAGAGGAGTGCAACTTGACAAAGACTAAAGTGCTGGCTCACTAAGCAGAAGTCACTAACCCTTCTGATGCCCAGGCAGGTAGTACTGGTAATATACCTCCCCGGTCATTGGCTGCCTACCAACCACTGTTTCCTTCTAAAATATGTAAGGGTGAAGTTGAAACCATATCTGACTTGGTAGTTTTATCTCTGTGTGATCCAACAATTGCAACACAAATGAAAAGACTGTGTACTGAGCACCCAATGGCAACAGAACCTCAACTCTTTGTTATCATTACATGAATGATGAATGTCTGGAAGCAACTGTGTCACAGTGGAATTAGGATATAGCAGCTTGTAAGGACTCAGAAGTGACAAACGTTTTTGAAGAGAGTAATGTTGAAATGTTTAAGTACATTAAGCATGTTTTAAACATTCATGAGCATTCATGGGCAAGTACCATCCCAGTTGTCCTTGCTCTAAATCTACACTATTAGCTGTCTTTATCTTTTTAAGAACAGTGACCAGACTTACGAAGAAAAATCTAGTTCTAGCCTAATAATTTAATGTGAATAATCTGCTGAATATTTCCTTAACCATACACTTATATGTAATTCTAATATTCGCCAATACATGTTTGTCTCCTTTACAGGTCAACCAAGGTCAAGTCCCTTTTACACACAGATTCCTACAACTTGTTTGTATCAAAGTAATATTTGTATGGCAGCCTTCTTTCACCGATCATCACCTATAATATCCCTCATGATCATGGCATCATCTATAAACATATTCAGCTGTGAGTCCAATCATTCTGAAAAGTTATTTACAAAGATCAAAGAGATATGGTCACAGAACAAAGCCTTACATCAAGCCACTGGCAACTCGAATCCATTTCCTTTCTTAATGACAGGTAAGACGTTTGCTTTCTTTTGCCCCCTTGTATATGAGTAACTATCTACCCATAATCAACCACTTGCAAAGTAAAAGGAAAAAGTTCTATGCTTGCAGGGCCCCATCTCCTCAACTCTCTTTAACATCATAAAACTTTTTAAACTTCTGTATATTGTATGCAACCACTTTCATTATTCGGCTAATTTCATTCATGTATAACTCTGATACTATACAACACTTCTTAACATCTTTTGTAAAAAATTTCTAAATTGCTTGCTGCAACTCTGGTTACTCTTTCTATGCATCACTCAAAGACCTATTCCCTGCCTACACTGCCAAACTAGTAAAGGAACTTGAAGGGTGTGATCAAGTCCCCCATTATTCCTCTTTTCCATGGGGGTGTTAACTTCATACCCTTTATCTTTTCCTTGAAAACCAGCTCTTTTATTTCAGAAACAATCTTTGCTGTCCTTCTCTGACAATTAACTATTAGCTCTTTATGTTTCTTCAAATGGGGTGACTATGTTTGAGAGGCATACTCTAATTCAAGTCTGATATAATTTGTAAATAGTTTAGAGAAAATCTTATCCATGTACGTAAAAGCAATTTTCATATACACCAATAGGCAGTTTGTCTGCTTGACACTTTTCATCATGTTTTAGTAACAGGCTGGGTACAATATCAAACCCCAGGTTACTCTCATATAGTCATGTAGCTTGTTATCTGCAAGATTGCAGTCATATCATGGCCTTCTTTTACAGTGTCTTTTACATATGCTTTGGATGAACTTCATCAACCATGTATTAGGCCAACTTGGAAGCCTGTGTGCATGTGTGTGTGTGGGGATAGGAATTGAATAAGGATATCAACCATATGACTATTGTGTTTGTTTTCTTGGGTTTTGATTTGCTCGCACACTTAGGGGAGGATGTTCTGAGCTGTATATAATGCAGAAGAATGGTCTCGGTTTGCTGTGAACAGGTCCAATAGCTTTAACAACAGGAATTAAAATATTGTGTTCCTCAAAAACTTTTGTATGAAAAAATTAAACAACATAATCATAATAATTGGAAAAGAGATCTGTATGAAGAAATACTAAGAGAGATTTGAGTGTAGAATGGCAAAAGGTGAGTGTACATGAAGCAAAGGCGTGAGTGAGGAATGATAAGTTTTTATGGATGCAGTGATGGCATGTGCAAGAGATGCATGTAGCATGCGAGAGGTGGGATGAAGAAGTAGAGTTGCCAGTG
>JAUTXX010192861.1:0-15107 GCA_032273605.1 Panulirus laevicauda | reverse complement strand
TGGACGTGTGTATATACATGTGTATGTGGGTGGGTTGGGCCATTCTTTCGCCTGTTTCCTTGCGCTACCTCGCTAACACGGGAGACAGCGACATAGGTTAATAAAAAGAAATATAAAAATATATACGAGAAGACGAAATATATAATCACTGGTTTCTTTTAAGGTTCGTGAAAACGTGATAAACATTTCCCAATGGGTTATGTAATTATCCGTAAGATAAAGCGTAGGAAGACAGCCGTATCTGCTTGTTTAAAGTATTGAGGGCTGCGTTGTGATTGGACACTTAATGATCGTCCAATCAGCTCTCGAACATGATTCTTCGAATATATACAAATATGTGTGTGTGTACATAATTCTTCGAATATATATAAATATGTGTGTGTTTCATGTATGATATCTACTGCTTTCCTGAATTTTACCGATACAGAATTGAGTATTATTTTCAGTATTTTTATACAGGAACATTTATATATATACAAATATATATGAAAAGGCGATTGAGAGCTAAGATCGATAATCAAATTGCAGGTTAATTGTACGAATACCATATAAATTCTTCAAACATATGAAAACTGGAGCAAACCATTTTACTCTATCACTTTCACTTAATTGTCTCTGGGAAATATAGACATTCGATTGATAATGATTTTATATACTCAGGAATGTTCCACATTAGGGCATGATTGATGACGGGGGTAGAAATATAACGCCAAGGCTAATTAAAGAGTGTTCGGTGCTCCTGTAATTATTCTTTCTCATTTTTTGTCTAAATATGTCATTTATGTATATTCAAACCACAGTTTCTCCATTTTTCCTATGTCATTTGTGGATATTCATACCACGGCTCCACAGTTATTTACCAGATTTCTACCTATATCACGTCAGTAAACAAATACATTAAACACAATGATAATTGCTGGGGAAAAGGCCCCCTCCACTCAGCCCCGACAAAGCGTGATGCTCATTGGTCAATGTTGTATCGTGCTTGCTGATTGGTGCTTCGCCTCGAGAGCATTTGAGACGTGACGGGGGGAGTCGAATTGTTTTGAACTTCATATTCCGTTTTAACTACTGATAGTTTTACCCATACAACACCAGCATGATTGTACAATTCTTTCTTATTACATAGCACATATGAGTAACATCTTTAGTATCTATTAGTAATTAAGTACATCATACCAACTTTTCTGATTGTCAAAAAATACTTGTCTGGAATGCAGACTGAGCGCTCGTTTCATAGCTCGATTCTGCTACAAAAGCTCGATTCTGCTCGAATAGTTTCGATCCTGCTCTGTGACATTTCGATCCCAGAATGCATACGTCCGATTTCTTTGGGATGCGTCATTCCTCTGCTGGCTCCGATGTGGCGCACACGTGTTCTCTTCGGAAGTGTTATAGTATATACGTGGTAGGACTGGACATTATTCTTTTAAGTAGAACTGAACGTGGTCATGTTTAACGACTGGAACTGTAATATACGTCGTGACGAACCCGTGGAACTGTGCATCTGCCACAAGTTCTGGGTCGACGAAGCTGACGTTAAGCCTGTGATCGCCCTGGCGACTCCAAACAACAAGGTGAGGGTGGTTTAGACATTTTGACGACGAGGTAGTTTGTGCGGAAGATTAGATTGGTCACATATTTCAATTTGGCCCACCATAGAGGGTGACTCTGGTATACTGTTTTGGTTCTTGATAGAATAAGGCGGGTAGGTACGTGGTAGAATAAGGCTGGTAGGTACGTGGTAGAATAAGGCTGGTAGAAATTAAAGGGTTAGGTGGGGTTTCATTGTTATTATCCTTTAAACCTTCGTTTATGTTTACACATTTTTGTGACGGTTATGATTATCACCGTAATTGCCTTATTTGCATGTGGAATATAATTCTAATCACGTTCCATAATTTATGGTATGTTCTAATATTTTGATTTTGGAAAATATGATGCCTGTTTCCTTGTTATCGGAGACTCGTTTCAGTGCGTAATTGTTTCCTTGTTATCGGAGGCTCGTTTGAGTAACCGAGCTGTCATTATTATTGTCGAAATGTTCTAGAGTGAATGTAGGGAGCTGCTAAGGGTCGTCTGTAGTGGCTAATGATGTGGGAGGATAGATGAGCGCTCCGTCATCCGTCCACTTCAGGCTTCGTGCGTTTGTTTACAATTTTGGATAGTTTGTCCTGGTAATGGGGCGTGGCTTAGGGTGGTTTGGTAAATCACGAGTGTAACAAGGAGGAATATGGACTGTCATATGGCGTTTTTCGTCTATTTCGAATAGAACATAAAAGAATTGTAGAATTCCGCTGGTGATGTAGTTTAAGGCAAGTTTTAACAGGTTTTGTTTATATCTACGAGTGTTTAACGGTAACTTTATTTCACCCTCTTGTTTAAGATGTAAGGCCATTGCTAGTTGGCTTAGCACGTTAGCCAACTGGGAAGCTGGTCACCCACTTGTAGTTGTTGTAGAGGGTGGGATCACGTCAGTTTAATATGTGTCTGGGACGGTATTAAATACATTTTTGATGTGTATAGTCGCTAATTTTGTGCGTAAATAGTGGTGTTGGTTGACTGCGTCTGGGATATGTTGTGTGACGTCTGTGTAGTGGTTGTGTAGATGCGAGAAGGGTATTTTGCTTAAGTGGATCAGATTTGTTTAGTTTGGATAGTAAAGTGATGTATTAGGAGGTAGAAGTTGTGTAGCTAGGAATGGTTGATGATTAAGTGCTTGGGTAGCAGCTGGGTCAAGGTGTTTTGCGTTGTCTGTGCCAGTTGCAGAGGTTTTGTGTGAACTGCATTGCTTGTAGACTGGGAGTGAAGTGTGGGTAACTAGTTTCGCTATATTGTATTTTTTTTTATGACTTTGAGGTTTTTTTATGACTTATTTAGCGTAGGGGTGAGGTTGCTTTGTGGCCAATTTTAGAGAAGTTTATCAAGGGTACGTTTGTGTGTTCATTAGAAGAATGGATGTCATTTGATTTGGTCATAAGTGCTTCATGCGTGAGGTGGATTGGTGCAGTTCGATGCTTTTACACGAGCGGGCGAGTTGGTGCTTTTGTTTTCTGGTTCATAGTGTTGGAAGAATGAGTTGCAGTTTGCCTTGTAGTGATGAGGTTTGTTGTATTGTTTAAAGTTTGTAGTTGTTCTCTGGTTTGTGTTGGTGTGCTTTTGTCTGAACTGCTTTGTTTCACGAGGTGTGCAATTTAAGTTTGGGTTATATTTCTCAATGTCCCGGTGGTAATTGTTTTTTGGTGATTTGGTTGTTCGCATAAAGTGGACTGCATGATTTTGGGATGAGAGACTAGCCATACTGAAGTTTGTGGTTTGATTCCATGTTGGTTGTGTGGTGAGGGCTGGCCAGTATGCTTTCCTGAAGATTTTTGGTGGCTCGTGTGGGTTGGATGAGCCCGTTGGAGTTCTATTTGGTTTGGCAGACGACAGTTCTTACAGCTTGCTCCTGGTGATCCAGTGTGCCGTGCTGGTGCGCCGAAGGTATTGGTGGGTTAGTTGGTGGGGTGCGAGACTGGCTAGCTGGTTGCGTAGATTGTGTACCGATTTTTTTTTTTAAATAGTTCAACATGGGGATCTTGGGTGTGTGTGTTGAGCCAGGGGGATGGTAGGCCTTGAACTCTTCTGAAATTAGTCTTAGTAAAGATGGTCAGATTCTGAAGTTGGGGAACAGTTATGTATTATGTTGTGGTTAGGTTTGTGCAAAGAATGGTATTTTGTATTCCATATGTTTTCTATGATGAATCCAACCATTCCAAGTGATATTCATTTAGATTCCACAGTGGGTAGAATATCAGCACAAAATAAACACAGGCAAAGTTCCGAGAGAGAAATTATCATAGAGTAACATCTATTTCTGGGTTTGGTATTTTGTTCCATGGATGTTCTTATCCTACAAGTCGGAAATTCGAAGGCATCAGTTTTCTGTATTTTTGTTTAAGGATTCCCGTTACATTATCGCTTGCTACAGTTGTCTGTATTTAACGTTTATCCTTTATAATACTTTTGAAGGAAAAGAAACGTACCAGTAAGTCTTCGAATCTTGTTTACCTTACGCATGCACCTCCATACGTTGTGTCACTTTGGCTTTCGACGTGATAAGCAAGACAACAGAACCATTAGTTAACTTCAGCCCTAAGATATTTCTCATTCTCGCCTTTCATCTGTTCGGACGAAAGAGCTGGTGGTTCTTTGCACAATATAAAACTTATGCATTACTCAAAGTGTCATATGCGAGAGAATTGTCTCACTTATTGAGTGATTAACGTAAAAATTGTGGGACACAAGATGGTACGCGCCCATCGGCGTAGTCAGTTGTGCAATGGCCTCACTAGTCACAAGTGTTTTTCAGGTTACCGCAGAGTTCTATTGCTCAAGTGATGGTTGAACCTACGGCATTGTTCGTTGAGGATCAAAGGCATGAAAAGCTGTGTGATTGCAAGTGTCAGTGCAAGATTGTTGCGAAATGTAAGCGTGAACGTTAAAGGTGTTTCAGTTGTTACGTACGCTTCATGTAATAAGATGAAAGGATCCTTTCAGGAGTACTTGAACGATCATTTGGAAACATAAATGGAGAACTGCGAGAGGCACCTTGTGTGGATGAGTAGAGAAAGGGGTGGTAAGCGGGTTTTAAACGACTGGGGTGAAAATTCGGGGATTTGTGTATCTGCGGGTAAGAATGTTGCAAACGCCTGCCTTAAGCATAAGTGTGTTCAATAAAGACGCCTGTTCCCGGCACTGGGGTAGCAGGAGCATTGGTGATAGGGAAAATTTTAGTAAGGAGGAATATAAGTGCGTGTGATGTGCATGGTAAATAGCAGGGTTGGGAGGTGAATTTCCTCAGATCATATGGTATCATAAGAATATTTGTTTCTGTGATGTGTGGTAAGTGAGAAGGTTGGGAAGTTAATTTCCCCAGATTATATAGAAGTTATTGTTGGTCTATGTTATACTTCGACTGTTGAGTGAGTGAAGTATTTCGAAAACGAACAGAACCATTGACGATCAGTAACGTTCCTAACAAGCGTTATTTACTTTATCTTCGAAGTTCTTTTAAAAGTAAATGATGGTTTTGGTCTCGTGTTTACATTGTTACTGGACCTTGTAGTAATTCACATAATGGCTTGAAACATAGTCGAGAACTTGGGAGTTTTTGTGTTTGTTTTCCAACGAGTTTTCTCCAATCTACGGCGCGCGATCGTGTCCGCCCCCCCCCCAGCCAGCCAGCACACACACACACACACACACACACACACACACACACACACACACACACACACGAAACTCTTTCCAGCACTCGAAAGCGTTCCAGCACAATTCCCCTTTCATGTGGCATGATTTTTGCACGGTAGTTTTAGTTCGACTATTAAAGATTTAGATGAATCTCAATCCTTAGAAAATGATAGGTGCACACAGGTTTTTGAACGGTTATTGATTTATGATAGTTACTTTAACTAAAAACCTGATTTCATAGCCGTCTGCATTATCGCCTTAAAAGTTGCAACATAAAAGAGATGACAGTCGTAATCACCTTTCCAAAGCATTATTCAGGTCTTCATAAACTGTTACCATTGCGAAAGAAAGCTTATCACATTTCACAGTTCCATTGCTGAGCTAAGTTGCAGCAGTATCTTAGATATATATTTGGCTAAAGTGAATTTAAAAGATTCGAGAAGGATTAAAGTATAGGAGTTGGGGAATCAAAGTACGAAAGTTAACTGCCACAAGTTAGATCAGAAGCCAAGATGATCTCGAGCAGTGCTAGGGAAGGTTTAGGTGGTGGAAACGGTCTTAAGAATGTGGTATTAAATGCTTCCATGGAAGTGCGTCACTCTTACATTGTGGGAGGAGAGAGTTTTGAAGAAATAATGTAGTTTAGGAGAGGTTGAATCTGTCGGTACATGTCGGTGAATAATGAAGTATGAGAGTAGAGTATAAAGCCCCAATTAGAAAAGTTGAGGTTAAAAGAACAATACACAGAATAGTAGTATAAAGGGACTAAGTTCACCCCGGGCAGTGTGGGTGGAGACCCCCAAAGACTTCACCAAGAGACTGCGAGGAAGATGGATGCGTGTCGTATGAGATGAGATGCATATATAGTCAGTTGATGTTAGATTAATGGCTGGAAAATGAAAATGGAAGTTGGGCAATGAGGTAGTGCGAACTGAGACATTGGTTTCACTTGAACCAGCTTATCGTGTAAAGTGAGTGTGTGGTTATATTACATGTGGAAGTGTCACGATTCGCTTGTCACACACTTGGCATCGATTGCGGATGTGCTTGAGTGATTTCAGTCATTTAGGTATGTACCTGATCCTCTACGAAGGGGAATAGATATAATGATATTTATAGTAATCCCAAACCGCTAGAGAACGTCGCTGTATTGTACACTTGCACCATTGAAGAGAAATGTAGTCATGGAAGATTGTGTTGTGATTACACCGCTATACTGTGTCGTAATTCACAAATTTAGAAGACGTTGTGGTAATCCTTCACCTCTAGAAGACTTTGCAGTGATCAGTAACTTCTCTGTTGCCAGTTTCACATCAAGTATAATCCCTTACAGAAAAGTTGATGTAGTTCACAAGATAGACTTCATTTCTAGCGAAGTTTCATCGAGAAATGAGATGAAGTTTTGTCGCGAGATTACTGACAATACCTGCCTCGATCCTTTTGTTTCGTCCGACCAGTGATCCTTGCCTTTCCATCGAGATCCGCCAGCAGCAGTCTTTTAAAATGATTGAATCCTTCTTATATATTTGTTTGTAGTGTTGATGCTGGATTAGTAGGTTTACGTATTCAATTTAGTTTTGGAATCTGACCTTTTGTTAGGGGAAAACAGACGTTTAATCTGGGAGTTGGGTTGCCTTGTACATACCTTGTTTCACGCGCTGCTCTTCGCTTACGCTTTGTTCCCATTAACCGTACAATGCGTAGGATGTTCCATGATCACTGCCGGGCATCTGTAACCATACTTAGAAGTATGAATGTTATCCTTGGGTTTCCAACCCGTCAGAAAGGTGTGTGACAAACTCGCATCGACATCATCATTAAGCAAGAAAACTTCAGGTTCTCAACTTGCTGGTACGTTGATATCAGTTCACTTTAATTGGTTTTAACAGGAGTTTGGAAGGTGTTCCTTTGAAGAACCGTGTTTCTCATTCAGCTCGACGCCGAATACCTGTACGACGTTGCAATCTGTCTACCTAAACTGGACAAGAAATGTGTTTTTTTCATTTAGTTCATATAAAGTAAATTTTGTCTTTGATGTGTCGTAATTTAGCACGGCAGGATGAATTTAATGTACCACAAGTTTATGCCACGACAGGGATTTGATGTTGCGTAAACTCGCATTGCTGAGAGAAAGCTATATCAAAAGCTTACTGGTACCACTAAAAGATTTTCTCCATGTCGTAAGCATACATCATTCTTACGCTTTGTTGCCTTTTTTGTTAGAAAAAAAAGATTGAGGATTGCCGTGATGCTTAGGGATACAACTGGAATAACCATATGTTCCATAAGTTTACATCGCTGGAAGCATATGCCGTGTCATGAAATCGCATCACTGGAAACGTTTTCTGTGTCATGGGTCAAAATGAATGGTGATATTGTCTCGTATGTTCGCACCACTAGAAATCTGTAACAGATGATATACAACATTCTTTGTCATCTTTAACTGTTGTCGTGAATGCTCAGCTACTTTGTTCTAGCCAACGTTTCGTTGCGGTAGAGAATCGCTTCGCTAGTGTTTCGATATCGTTTAAGATAAGAGAAAATAGTCCTAGATTTTCGAATCCAGAAATAAATCCGAATCCTTAGGTTTTACGTTTAAGCCTGTTGAAAAGAACTGAATGGAGTTTGCATTTCTTTCAAGTTTCCTATGAATGATTTCATTCCATTCACATCCCTTTCAGGTCTCAAAGGAAAAAAAGAGCGAATTCCTCGACGCCTCTTGATTCAGACTGAATAGATTACATAACCTTCGAACCTTTAGAGGAGCGAATTTCCTTTATTCCTTGAAAGTCCCCAGAGAGAAGGATTCAACTCCTCCTACATTCCTTTTGACCTCTGAAAACGGGGATGAATTCCCTATACATTACGTCTCGCACCAAAATATATAGCATTGAGAAGTCCTCTCTCTCTCTCTCTCTCTCTCTCTCTCTCTCTCTCTCTCTCTCTCTCTCTCTCTCTCTCTCTCCCTCCCTCCCCATTTTACACTTGCATAATCGCGTTACTCTGACAGATGTAATACCCTGGTTGCTGTCATGAGACAAAGACTGTATTGTAGCCTGCCAGGTTGGATCACTGATGCCATTTTCTGAGCCACAGAACCCTCCCTCCCTCCCTCCCTTTCGTCGTGGGTATTGTGCAATAGTGCAGGACGGAGGAGAGAGAGACGGTGTGCACTTACTAAGGTGTGGAGTTCGTTGACGTAAAATGGTGAATGGAGCCATTTAGAGCAGTAACTTGGTCCTTTATAGATGATGATTTTCCCAATACCGTATACGCACTTTTGACAGTAGAGCACATAATGAAGGAACGCAAAGAGTGCTGAGACGCAAGCTCCCTAGCTTCATTATGAACTCGAGATCTTGAGCCTTATGAAGGAGACCGTCATAAAGTTCCTTTCAGCCTACGATCACCGAAGATGGGATGATTACTCAGTCCATTAGGAGCACAGTTGTTCTCGAGTAGGTTACCGGAGCAGTTTGATTTTCATTATGAGATGCAGTGGCTTAATACTTACCCAGGAGAAAGCTCCACCATCAACACTGTAGTAGGAAGAGATGAAGAACTGAGAATAAGGTTGTGTGTGTGTGTGTGTGTGTGTGTCCGTGTGTGTACAACAGATCACAACCTTAGTGATGGAATGAGGGAATGCGAGTCTCAGATGTACAATAAAGACATTTGGGGTCATTACGTGATGTAAAAATTGTACATTATACATTCGTGATGTAAAAATTGTACATTATACATTCGTGATGTAAAAATTGTACATTATACATTCGACCATAACCATTACAACTATGAAACTGAGATTTACACCATAGAATTTTATTCGCCTATATTTTGTGTGTACAAAACTCTCTAACCATTTTTTGTTGCAAGAAAGAGGCTTAATTTTCGTGTTTCCATCATGGGCGTAACTAATAGACCATGACATTTGTTTCTCAACAGTGGTTACATGACATGTTTTGGATTACGGAAAAATATATTGCTGTGTTGCATAAATCCACGTAAGTTATACTTCACTGAAAAACAAAAGAATGTTACCTTCTATGAGTGGAACTTACTCGCATTGGTTCGCATATCCGAAACTTTTCGGACAGTTCGTGTATAATACTTTGTCTTATATCATCTAAGGAAAGTACTACACTCGAACAATCTTTCACGTACCCCCATCCCCTGTACTTCAATTACCAGAGTATAACTTTTTTGTTGTGTGTGTGTGGGTGTTTAGATGCAACATTCGACCAAAGCTGTTTCCGTTAATGTATAATTTGAGGGAAAAACACTGGTAACTCCAACGTCGCGTTTAGATTCCTTATTTCCTTGCGTATATCTGATCAGTATAATTGGGATCTTGTGCTTACGACAGAGGTACAGGCGTAGCAAGCCGTGCCAAATATGTGTATTCTAATATTTGTGTTGATATTTGCTACTGATTCTTGCTCAAGGATTCACTTCCGGTATTCTGCAGCCAAGGCGAATCCAGTAACTGTATTTCACTTCGTTGCATGAATAAAGATTGCATGACCATCATTTAGAAATGAATTATACATTCTTCTCGAAATATTCACACAGTTGGTCTATACTTTACATAACCCTGGCTCTAAGGCCATATTTTTTTTTCTAATGTGATTTTCTTCTCTTACAGGTAGGAATGCACTTGTCATCGTTTAAGTAGACTTATGATTCTGGTCGGAGATTCGTCGAGCTGCTGTCTGTCCCTCCCACCCCAAGAAGCAGACGTCATACATCGTCTCTCTGGTCTGGATATTCATTGTGAATCGTCGCTGCACGATGGCTTCATGCACGTCAAAGTTCTACCTCTACAGCCACTGCGTCTGTCGTCTCCGCCACAGCCGTCGTGAACTCCCAGGTCAGTGATGGCTGCTCGTATGGTAGAATTCGACGGTGTGAAAGTAGTGTTTGCCCGACTAGTTTGCTCTCTTGGTTTTGCTGGATCTTCGGTGTACCATCACTTTACCGGCAGATGATGACTTCCCATGGCAAAGTTAAGCTTTTAGGTTCGATTCTTCGCTCAATTTAGCTGAGGTTAAGATGTGTGGCGTTGTCTTTACGTTAGCTTTCGCCATATGGGTCACTAATTGTGCTGTTGAATCGTGAAACATAAGCTTTGTTCCTCCGTAAGTTGGTTAATGAAGTGCAGGTACGAAGGAAGGTATAACTTAGCTGGTCTCCCCAGCTCTTGAGTCAGACGTTCGCGAAACCTATATTTACAGTACAAGTGCTGAGCGCATATAAGGAGAATTCTCTTCGTCCTGTATTGGCTATCCATGCCTCCGGTAGGATAAGGCCGTGCATTCCTTCCCGTATTCTCAAAGGCCGTGAATCGCATCTGTTGAAATCCTGGCGTAGATTGGTGCCCTTACACCAGCCGGCAACGGTACGCGAAGTCGTTGTACATTCGGGGGGACAATCGTTGTCGTAGAAGATGAGGAGGAGTGCTCACCTTCATCTTACCTTGACTATGGAGGTTTATTAGAAAAGGGACAAAGTATAGGGAGAAAGAGGGACGAGTTGCCAGTTAGGTTTTCAGAAATGTTTGGGTAATATCACACAGTAAAAGTCTCAGCAGTGCGATAGTGTTTAATTGAATGAGATATACATCGGTGTGTGCCTCTACCCTCTCTCCACAGTTCACTGGGGTCCATCTCGGCACTGGGAATGGTTGCCTTGAAGATAATCTTGCTGCTGTTTGCACGAGGTACTGTTGGTCCCCAACCAGACGCAAATGTTTACATGCTATCATGAGGCTTTTCATAAAAGAGGGAACTCCCGACATGTTTGGTTATGGCCGATGATAAAGCGTCCCTTTTGTTAGACATCTCTTGGATATTTCACTGGATTATTTGTATATGACGGTGAGGCTGGGTCCACAGTTCCATTATCTCGTCGTCTGGTCTGCCGTTGTTCCGTTCGCTCGATGGCAGATCGCTGCTTCTGTTGATTTTGGTAGTTTGTGGTCCCTGTTGTCTCTCCCTCGAGGTTCTCGTAGACTGTTTCGAGGGATGTCTGAGGTGGTTTGTCATCCTTGTCCGAGCATGGTGAGTGTGCCTGGTGGTCTGTTCGAGTAATACCTTGAGAGGTCTGCCTCATTGCCAGTGTTTTGGGTGCAGCAGAATATTTCATCGTAGTTCGAGGACGCGTTGCAAGCACTTGATATGGAAGGCTTTCAGGTTCTTAATGTGGCCCCTTGTACGGAGTCCAGGCCTCAAGAACCACTGAGTAGGTAGAGATGCACACTATATAGTACACAGCTACCTTGGTGTTCGATTTGAGGTTCTTTTTAAGATAACCCTTTGGCGAAGACATCCGAAGGAACCAGAGGCCAGGTTGACACGGGCTTTGATTTCATTTCCATTGGTGCTGGTTGGCGAGAGGACACTGCCAAGGTGTGTAAAAATACTGTACAAGTTCAAGTGGATCGCCCTCTCTTTTGAATACTGGGGCTTCAGGCAGAGGCAAAGCGCTGTGCAGTCACTTCAGTCTTTTAGGTATTGACTTGAGACCTATGGAGCGATAGATGGATGGCGCAGCGATGAGATCGCGTCGCATGACATCTGGATTGCGTGTCTGGAAGGCACAGTCGTCTGTATAATGTAGCTCAAAAGTTTGCTGCGTTGTAGTTTCAGTGAGAGCTTGGATGCGCCGGAGGTTGAATAGGTGTACCCCCGAGCGAAGGCGTCGGTGTGTGTCTAAACCTGTGAATGCCTGGTCCTCGCAGCCTTTGTAAACCGCCAGTTATACTCCCATGGCGCGCAAGACCCGTAGGGCTTCTGGTGTTATGTCAGAGAGGCGAGCTATAAGTGCGCATGATCCTAGATTTGAGGAGAGGAGCATCGTGGGCTCTTCGCTTAGACTCGTTAAGTCATGCATGCCAGGACCATTGTCGCCGAGCCTTTGTTAATGACGCTGGCGGATATACCAGACCGTTTCTTCAGCTGCTTGACGGATGGCCGCGCGTTTCTCAGTCCTTGCGGGATTCGTACCGTGGTTTTCCGAGATGAGTGACGAGCGGACTTATGAGGTGGTTCGATGTGTCAGGAGGTGAGCACACGTCTCTTTCAGAGATGGTTCGATATGTCAGGACGCTTGAGGGAACTCCTGTTAGATATTTTGCGAGGAACTTACCTTTGGGTGTTGGGAGGTCATCTCCATCTGGATTATATCTCCAATCATCCTCTGATCAGTGGAGCCTTCTGCTTCATGCATGGCTCGAGTGATTAGCACTTGTTTCCAATCATAGATGATTATATGATCTATGATCGTAGGTTCCAGTGAATCGTGGGTGTTTCTGGGGAGGTCCGGGAGTTCTTCCATCTCCCGTTGACCAGTCGATGGTCTTTGAAGATGATCAGTCACCATCATCCTACTGTGTTCGCATCCATGCTAGTATACAGGAAATTTTCCTTCATACACACTTACAGCTTTAAGTCTCCATAAGTCTGTCTCCATGAAAATCCAGATTGCATCGCTCTCACAATATTTGACATCTTCCTTTTTTTTTTTTAGTACTTTACCAATCTCTGAGAAGTGCGTTTTATGTACCAATGATTTAGTTTCGGTTCGTTAAAATTATTTGAAGTGTTTTATGTTTCCGCGACCGTGCAGTTTTCGTCGCACTTATTCTTCGTATGTATTGTTTGAGAAGATCATCAATTACTACACTTTGACGCTTTAGTTTCTCTTAATATGATAGAAATCTTACTACTGTCTTCTCTATCCTTCATTGCTACAATGTATGACAGAACAGGTGAGATATTATCTCCTATTTTTATTTTTTTTGTGCATATGTATTTGATTCGATTTTTACTGTATGAGGAACGAGTTCAGCTGCACTTTCTTTACATTCCTACATCTTAAACTTTCGTATGATTTCCACATTCACAGTTTCTTCATTCAGTTTATTACAGTTGCCCAAAACTCTTATTCCTGAAAAGTACTTCTTTACGTCTTTTCCTACAGCCAAAAGTTTCTTAATTTCATATCATGGCCTCTGGTTGCTAACCTTGCATTTTTTTTTCGAAGAATGATTCACTGTTGACTTAACGAGGTGGTTTAAAAATTTTCAAGGTTGTGACCTGGTTATCCCTTGGGCGTGTGTGTGGTTACTAATTGTGCTAAGAGGAGTATTATACTCGTATTGTCCCGTGTCTCAGCCTTATGTATGGGTATACGTATACAAAGACGTATACACACACACACACACGCACACACACACACACACACACACACACTTGTTTGTCAGTTTACCATTTTTTGACCAGTGCCGTGTGGGGAAGATGAACAACTGAGGCCGTTGTGGGCAGACTGCCTGATCTAGGATTCGAACCCATGGGAGCTCGACCCTGGCCTGGTTTTTGTTGACTGTGTGTCTGCGTGTGTGTGTGTGTGTGTGTGTGTGTGTGTGTGTGTGTGTGTGTGTGTACATCTTTAAATGTAGTATTTGCGTCAATAGTCTAGCTAACGATACAAGAAAATAGATGTAATTTTGTGTGGGAAGCCTCAAGAATGTATCAAAACACCAAACACCTTCTTCCTTCTCGTCCTGAACTTCTCCGTTCTTTGGTTATTTCTGTTCTTCTTTACGAGGATGCTATGGCGTCACGACGCCGTGAAGGACAGCCGAATAGTCACGCAACATAGATGACAACACGGAGAGTTCATATTTAAAGCCCTCAATGGCGTCATAGATATGGGGGAGAAATGGGGACTTGCGTAATGTTTATGAAATCGACCCCGGGTGGGGTAGAGGGAGACTGTTCGATGGGACTATTGCCAAACTGAGTGAAAATGGTTGGTTGTGCGAGCTATAAGACACAGTGGCGGTGATGTGTCGTACAGCACGGGTAACTTTGGACGCAAGAAGCGGCGGCGTATTGCATAAGGCGTTAGTTATGTGAACGGTCTTAGAAGTTGTATGCTGCGTCTGGGGCTAGCTGTTAGTTACTCGTGAGGGTAGACACAGGGAAGGCGGTGTGTGATATGGAGGAAGGATTCTTCAGTTATTGTTGTTGTTTTGGCTTGATATTATCATCCCTTCTCCGCTACCGACTCTATTCAGTGTCTCCCTCCAATCCTTGTCTGTTTACCCTATTATCCACCTTCACGCACACACCTGTATGTTCCAAATACTTTTCGTTTATCCTCGTGCAACGGTTCTCGCCACAAACCACAAAATCCACGCGAGCTATCACTATTCTATACACACTTTTGTGCACATATCTGCTCCCTGAATCGACCGTCACCACCTGGATGATCCCAGCATACCGAACACTAGTACTACACACTTCCCCCCAAGTCACCATCTGACACAGAGTATCGCCAGAGTTTTAACACACACACCCTGCAGTACCTTTAGATATTCCATAGAATACCCCTCTCCCTCCTCGGTGTAAAGTATTCCACAGATCTCCCACTCGAGCTCAGGCTTCAATAAAACCGACGGAGACATGCCTCTCTCCATAAGACCTTCGAGGACTAGCCTCCCTCCATAAAACCCCGAAGACCAACCTCCCTCCGAAGAGCCCCAAAGACCAACATCCCTCCGTAAAACCCCCGAAGACCAACCTCCCTCCGAAGAGCCCTCAACGACATCGCCACCGACCACTCCCCCACAGCGCGGCTGTGGTTCAAGCGCCTCAGAGTTCGTCCACATCAGAGTTCAAAGAATGCAATGAATATTTACGAGAGGCAAACATACTAGCAGTTTGCCTCTCGTAAATATTCATTGTAAATATTCATTTTCATATATTTAGGGAGGCAGGGGGGGGAAAGCATGAATTTACAAGATATGAGACATCAGTCAAATCTCGTACCTTTTAACTTATTTGGGTCCAAGAGTATTGAAGATAAAGGTT
>JAUTXX010192751.1:0-15107 GCA_032273605.1 Panulirus laevicauda | reverse complement strand
GTATGATGCCTGGCCAAAAGCAACTGGTACAGTAGGTATGGTGCACTTAGGCCCTGACCACCCTGGCTGACATTCACATCTAGGGGTTTTCAGACCATCAACACAGTGGCCTCGCAGACCACAGGAAGTCTGCCTTTCCCTACAGGCAATCTCTTGGGGTCTACAGCCACTCACACTCTTACTGCTGTATGCTGATTCACCCAAGTCAATCAGCTGAGAAGGAAATATGAACTTGTTCACCAGATTTGTGACAAAGAATATAAATTGCTCTATAGAATTAAGGCAAGATTTTCCAAAATTAAAAACATCCAATTCTGAGATGAACATTTTGTGTTAAGAGACATGAAAAATTCAAGGCTCATAAAAAACATGACTGAATTATTGCAGATGTAGCCATTGATGACAATATTTTTAAGTTACAAGCCCAAAATTAGTTGGTAAATGACATGAGCCAAGATGTAGACGATATTCACAAGAACGCTACCTCTCCATTAACTGTGAGATGAGAGAGGCAGCCATCTAAAGCTTGGTGCACTAAAGTGGCTGACCACCCAAAATCCCCAGGCAGTGGATATGGTTGGGCAAGGCCACCCAGTTGTAGAGGCACACTACCACCCCAACTTTTTGAAACCTCAGTATCTACCCATTGGGCCCTTGCAATGCAATGAGCATCATTAGTTGTGTCGGCTGTCCAGCCATGCCCACAGAGGTCCACCATTAGTGTCACACCCTGCAGAAAATATGTAATAATTCACAAACAATGCTTCCTCCTCCTTGACTAGATTGGCAGAACATCTGATTGACACTAACAAATTTCTCCTTCCTCTTGTGAAACGAAAGCTGTTAAACCTTTGTTCTGCCATCTAGAATATAAAATTTCCAAATTATATTATTGCAGTTAAAACATACAGTAACACTAATGTGAGTAAGATACCTGGGCATCAAGATGCAGGTGAAGGGTGTGCCAAGTGCTGGTGCTCAGTGTGACATTCACTTGAACCTTCACTGCTCCTCTTGCACCTTCTAGCACTGCCTGTGGTTGCCCATTCACAAGCTGCAGTGCTATCATGGGAGTGGATGGGTTGTGTGGATGAGAGGATGTGGAAGACAGAGGTCCTGAATACAGCAGTAGTGCTTGTGGACGGTGAGAGAGGATGCGTATGGAAAGGGTGGTTGGGATACATGGTGGTATTGGCTGAACCCATGCCCAGCCAGACCCTGTGAAGGTGCGGGTGAGAACCTTACACTTAAGTCCCCAAGACCCTTCTGGACACACACACCTAAAGAAAACAAACAAAATGAATCAGCATTACTATTAAACTTACAAATAAATATATCCTAATTCAGGGTATTCCCTCCTTTAGCATACCCAAGAAGTGAAATATTCAGATCAAAGAAAGAGCTCTCTGATGATAAATAGAAATAAACAAAGCAGACAAAAGTGTATTGAGAAACAAAATTCTGAGTCTGTCTCATGTAACTTGAATAATGAAAATGAACAGTTTTTACAATGTGAGAGTAATAACTAAGAGAGCACAAATAGGTAAGATTATGAAACTCACAAATGAACAGTCTTACGACATAACGTTCATTCTCTGTGAAAGGTTGGCATACATTTCAAACCACAAAATGTGCCCTTGGGCCCCAGAATAGAATTTTTGTATAAAGTTTTTAAAGATTTGGTCACATTCAGTGTGCACCAGCACAAGTATTTTGGATGACATAATGTGTCATCTAATCTATGCACAGGAGTGTTACAATGTGATATTAGGACAGTACTATGGCATAGTGAAGCTTTATGGGCACCTCGTATTTGTTTTGATTATTTTAGCTCATTGTCAGTTTTTATATTCTGTATTTTATTATCAAAAGTATACAGGAAAAGACCCTTCACCTTTTACATGCAGCAGTAGGCTACATGTGGAATTTATTTTGTGGAGAATATAAGGTACAGTACGATATATAGGCTTACTTAATTCACAAGCTCAAAGTTTATTTCTAAATAATGATTTAAGTGGGAAATGTACCTAAAAACAATGAATTGAGCTGTGTATATTAATCAGTGAAAAATGCAGTACAGCAGTTTTCACAAAAACTTTGCATGATATGACTTAGTGTCCTTTGATGCTGATGATTATGCTGTGGTCATCATAGCATTCACCATACTGAGGAGAATTATGTTTAAAACATTTTTTTGACAATCAAAGGAAGATTCTGTTCATCTTTCACCTGTTGCCAGTGTCCATCCCAAGGCAGCGACCACCATTGAGACATGAGGTGGCTGTGCACACCTCATCCCCATAGTGCTTATGGGTGTTGCAGTTGTGGGCTCGTGTTAGACGTGGGGTCACCAAAGAAGTTAAGTTGGTGTCAACCACCTGCGAAATAAATAAGAGGGTTCAGTAGTGTAAATCCATGATGTGGCAATACAGGGCTATATTGAACTGAGTGTGAAGACATTTTCCTAATACCATACAGATATTGCTACTTTATATGATGTCAACAGGTGTTTAGCACATAGTATTACAATAAGATTCCATGCTTACTAATGATTCTTTACATGTGATGAGCAAATAACTCATAAATATGATAACCTTGGAAAGAAGCTGTGAGTTCCTATGCAAAAATAGACAAGATGAACAACACAGGGGGTCCCCTTGTTAGAGTTGAGTTCTTGGAAAATGCAGCTCTAAAGTGAATCCATTTTTTCAAAGTATCCACATATAAAAGGCTAGTTATATTTCCTGAAACCTAACTCACAAATGTTTTTTATGGTAAAAGAAAAAAAAATGATGAAAAAGAGCATGAGAATGATGCTTTTCTACAAAAGCTGAATATTTTTAAACTCAAACCTATGTATTATCATTTTCTCTTGAAAGTTTTAGAAAAATTTTACCAATTTGTTGAATTAGAGAGCAGTTGTTACTGATAAAGAGCTTATTCTCCTATGCTCATACCATTTGAGAACAAAAAGCTGGCAAAGAAAGAAGATTGAGTTTGTGAGTGGCAGAACACATCTTGAAGTTAAAAGTGATGCTGTAAATGATGTAAGCAGAGGTTTAATAAGACAAGTCCACTTAAAGAATCATATTTTCAACACAGGAATACCTTAACAATACTGTCATGTATAATTTTAACAAATATATATAGATAAATACCGATGTACTATTCTTCATGCATAAAACCTGATTATAACAGGGTCACCTAATATAGATACCCCAAGGAACCATCTATCTAATACCATAATTTTAAGAATAAAGTATATCACTTAAGAATTACTGTTAATTACCATGAAAAGAAAGGTAAGAAGAGTATTAGGATGTTTCTAGGTCTCGGAGAGAACTTGCCTTGGGATGAAACTAGTTAGCTTCCCAGCCAGTTGAAGGGTATAAGTTGAGTGTCAACCAGATGATTATGCCAAGAGGTGTTTATGCTTGATGGTACACCAGAGCACTGAACACATACACACATACAAAGATAATCAAGAACACCTACCTATATGCTTGATGGTAGACCAGAGGACTAACTACATGCAAAGGAAATCAAGGAGAGCACTTAGTTATACAGATGGGGAAGGATAGAACTAATATGTAAAATTAGGTACTAAGAGCACCTGTATGCAAAGGAAGCCAAGAAATATGTATCTGTAGAGAAGGGAAGAGAGAGTAGTATTAAGTAGCAGTATCTTTGGAAAGTATCCCCCTAGATTATGTCAAGAGACAAGGAAATTACTGACCATCAGTAGCTAGGGATAGTATCCATATACATTGGAGTGCATGGAGATTGTTCATTTGCAGATGGGGAACAAAGAAGGTAAGTATCTGTTAAACAGCTATGATGAAGCCTAACCTGGTGATGTAGCTATAAAGAGCATTGATTTAACAACACACTTTTGGAAAGTACCTTCCTGAAAAGGTGGCTATAGTGAGTACCACCATGGTTTTAAGGTAGTGGAGATTACTGTCCTATAAAGAGAACCAGTAAGAGTCCCTGCCAGTGTAGGGAAGTCTACAAAGTATCTCTCTACAAATGGCTTTGAAGAGGAGCATCTCTAGAGAGGTAATGTAAAAACCATGTATGAAGAGAAAGCCATTGAGAGGGTCAGTGTGTCGAGAAGGCCACACAGATAATCTAACTGTAGAAAAGACTAAGAGGAACATATACCTGCAGTGGGAGTGCTACAGAAGCCAGGGATGCAACTGATGAAGGGTTGTGTGGGAATGCATTGTCTGGTACAGAGGAGACAGCTACCAATTCCTCAGCTTCCCCCTTCAAGGTATGTACATCCTCAAGTGCAACCCGCAATTTCATCATCTTCTCAAGCTGAGGATATGTACAGAATAAATTATAAAGAAGAATTTGATGTGCATTTTTCATCCAGCATGTGTAATGATGAATAAATAAAACATTCTCGTAAGTTTGACCAAGTGTGACATTTTGAAAGTTATTGTATGCACTCACTCACTTTGCACAGATTAGCCAAGGAAGCACTAATGCGAAAGAAAAAAAAAAATTCTAACGGTTCGTCTCTTTTGCTACAATGACAGTGCAGCACACTTGGATATCTCTCTTATTTTCAAAATCCAAACTTTTTCATATATTGCTAATTATCATTTATTCCCACTTTACTGCATTTTTTAAACTTCCCCTATGTACTTGTTATGGCTATCCATATTCTCCTCTTTCTCATTATTTTAATTCCACATTCGAAAAACACATGGCATTGCTCATCTTTCTCATTGTAATTATGCATTAAGATGACCAGTATCAGATGTGGTTTGAGACAAAAATACCCTACAAGATCAAGTGTGTTTTGAATGTTGCCTGATATGGATCGATAAAACGTTTCTGTATATGAGAAATAAAGACAGCTCCAGGGTTAAACGCAGCCATAGAGTGCTTGATGTTTTGTCTGGAAGGAAGTACAGAGGTAGATTTTAAGTTTAAACCCTTTCCTGCATTTCAGTCAAAAAAATCCTCAGGGCTCTGAAAGGCTATGTAAAGTTTGTATTACCTTTGACCTGGCAACAGTTGTTGATCACATGATTTGTAGGGTGACATAGACAACCCCAGCATTCCTCCCTCTTTCCATGTAATCCCACTCTATCCCATTCCAACACCACCTTAAGTTATCACCATCACATTTTTTATAAGTTTTCATTAAACATCATCTATATTGAATGATATGAAATAATGGCAAGTTTTCTTAAACTGTTTCATGTATATTCCATATTTGTCAAACAAAAAAATATTGGTCAGTAACATAATCCCCTTACATGGGTTTCAGTTGCTTAACTAAAGATGAATCTATTTGTGACAGGGTTTTGAGTGGGATCATTGCATTACCGTTACACAAATAATGAGTTTCAAAAGTTTTCCAATTCAGTACAAAGGTAGATAAATACTTGTTACTTGCAAGATGTCTCTGTAAAGAACAAACAAAAAAGAATAAGGCAAGATTTTTTTCTTGTTTTCTGCTGAGTGTTGGGAGAGCTACCCGTGATATCCAGGTACAGCCCTAACAGTGAAAATGTTTTGAAGAGGGTCATGTTCCCAATTGATACAACTCGTTTCTCTGTTAAGATATGACTACAGACCCAGCTAACTCTTCCTACGATGTGCCATCCCATAAAATTGGGAGCCTGATAAGAGGAGGTTAATTTAGTTTTTTTTGTTTTCTTGTATGGTTGAAGAAATTCTACAGATATCAGAGGAAAAATATTTTACCTGGGACCTGTGTACGTGTCAGGACAACTGGTGTAAATGAGCTCAACAATGAGAGCACGATGTCTGACATTCAGAAATAAGGATCCAGTAAGGACTTGGTGACAATCTTGTCTGGTACTCACATGGTGCAAGTGGATTGCTAGCAGGCCATACAATCTGACTGGGTCCATGAAACCCCCTCCCATTTGCTTCACACTCAGCCACACACATGCGAGAGATGGTGCAGCTGGTGAAGCTTTGGCAGCAAGGATGGAGTCAGTTGAGGAGGTCCTGGAGAAGGTGGGGACAGAGGTGGTGTTGGGGGTAGGGAGGCCATACACACTGATGATCTCCACAACTTCAGCTGGCCTCCCTAAGACCTGCATCACAGCCTCTGTCAGGGTGCCCAGGCCGCCACCACCATGCTACAAGATATTCTACACTAGTGTACAAGGGTACCGTGCAAGGTGCAAAAGTGACACATTGGATACAGAAAAATGGAGCTTTTGTGTCCAATTGACTACTTTGTAAAGACATATAATACCTTGGGACTGACAAGGAACAAGGATACCGTAAAAGATATTTTGTAGTAAAGTACAATGCAGCTACAGGTTGTAAGTTTGACATGAACTTTGCTTGTAATGATAAACATCCACAAAAACAATTTTAAAGGATCACTCTTCTTTACTGTACAGTTCTTCATGATTCAATTGAAAGAAAGTTATCTTTTCTGCAGTATCAAATTTTCATAAATATATGTGGAAGTGAAGGTTTACAGATAAATATAAAGAATATATGACTATTGATCTGCACCAATATGAACAGCACAAAAGAGGTGGTGGGTTTGCAGATGTCACCTACCCAATATTGATATCAACTGCCTGAGGAGTATACATAAACATATAAAAAAGTAAATTATATTTACTACCCACCACCGATATCAAAACAGTTCGGACAGCAGCATTACCGCAGGTGTCCATCCACTGGCGAGTGCTGCTGGTGTAGTTGGAGTTAAGGTGAGAGGGATGGCATGGGCCAAGGCTTCAGGTGACAGGTACTTCACATTTACTGTCACTTTGGCTTCCACATACTGATCCCACACTCTGTCAGACACGCTGAAGTGCAGGTCATACCTAGTATGACCCCATCAGAAAAAATGTACATCACACATCTCAACCTTATCAGAAGAATAAGGAAATAATTGGGTAATAGACTGGATATCTATCACTGACCTTGCTAGTGTACTGGTAGTGCAGTTCAGCTAATGCTGACACCCCATTAATCATCAACCACAGTGTTGCTGCTGATAATGCTGTCTGCTTATGTATGAAGCAAGTGATGTTACAAGAAGGCTGTTGGGTTAATGGTATCTTGCATCCAATGCAACAAGGCTTCTAAATCTTACTGATACCACTGATCTTGTATTAGTTTTGCAAATACTGTGGTTGAAGACCTAGGTTTCAGGAAAGGCTTAACATATGTGTAACTGTTTCATTATTACTCTGTTCCTTAATTCAGTATTAACCATCACATATAGATATACTTGTAGTTTCTACCAGGTAAATGTTAAGTATTGCAGCAGTCTTACCTCCCCTCTCTGATTAAGGTAGAGGCAAATATATCACCAGTGTTAGGTCGAAGGGTGAAGAGCGGATGGGGAGGTCCTGACCACATGAATGTTTTGTCTTGTAAATCCCAGTCATCTGGGTCCTCCACATACACTCTACCAATGGCAGCATCTACACCCCCACCCTGTCCAAGTCATCACACAACTAATTAGTGATTCAAAAATACTTGTAATTTTCTAAATCATCTGGCACCATTTCCAGTCTCTTACGTAAGGTAAAGATGAAAAATCTAGTCCTAGGTGCATCAGTGGGGGCAGGAATGATTTATGACAGTTAATCCACTCATTTTTTACTATGTTCCTAAGAACAGTTTATACACATGAGCCAGGGTAAGCAAAACAATGGGTATGGATGCTTTGGTTTCAATATATAATCAGCACATATATACACACAGGACAGTTCAAGAAACCAAGCAAAAGACAAGTTCCAGAAGATGTGAAAGAATTCTTCTTTAGTAAGAGAGTGGCAAGTGAATGGAACATGTTTATTGCTGAAAACATTAGAATGTTTTGAAGGCATATAACAGTACAGAATGTTTGAGTTATGCATCTCTGTGAATGCGAAATTTCTTCTCCATAGTGTACAGATTGGTAATTTCACACAAACACATCCTACATAACGACAAAATTACAGTATGCTCTACAAGTATGTTCATGACATTTAAAGCACAAAGAGGTCATACAGAAGGACCAGAGGAAGGAAACATACATGGTGCCAGAATCAGAGAGCTGAGTTACAGGGAAAGATTAGAGGCCTTAAATCTACCCATTGTAGAAGAAAGATGAGTAAGAGTTGTCATAATTACAGCCCCTAAGTTTCTGAACGAGTTTCAGAAGTGTAGGGATCAGTTCTTTAATAGAAGAAATAATGAAACAACCAAAGGCCATGAAATTATTAAGCAAGAAAGTTGACAGAAAAGATGTAAAAATGCTCCTCTGTGATGGAATTGTGAATGTGAACAGCAAGCAGAAGTTTAAACAGTTTTATCATAGGAGAAAAAGTCCAAGAGGGTGTAGAGCTCCATCCTCATACAGTTCAAATAGGTACTTACTGAGGTATAAACATCTTAACAGAGTAGGAATTGGATGCAGTTTTTCATTATATGTTCTTAGGTAAGTTTAGGTTAAGTTTTCTAAGTTTCCAATCCAGTCAGCTTCCCTATCCTGGCCTGATCTTATCGCTTTCAAGTTAATACATTATTGTTCCTAGTTCATTTCTCTTTAACAGAAGGTACATGGTTCTTCAGTATCACAAAATATTTAAGAAGAATCAGTCACAGTTTGCTATAGATTTAGAGATTCTCAGTACTGTCTTCATACTGGTGATAGTTTTTTTCCCCAAAAAATATTATGTAATTCATTTCAAACCATTTGTGAACTGGCTTAACATACTAGATATACAAAATGTACCTAGGAGGAGTAAGGTATCTGTAGTGAATAATTGATAACTAACCTGAGTCTTCCAGAGGTAGATGGTCTTGGTAGCTGGTTTCATGGGATTGTCATTGATGTCATCAATAATGATAGTGACAGGTTGTGTGGCAGCCAATCCACCAGCATCTGCCACCACCACTTCAGCCATCAGCTGACGGTGCTCCTCCCTATCCATGGGCCCTACAGTCCACACCTCTGCCCCACCACGTCTGCTGTCTAGATCTGATCCACATATATCCCAATACAAAGGAATATAAAGAAATACAAAATAATTCACACAACAGACCACTGGGTCTATTCAAGGCTGTTTGCATTATTGGAAGACGTCAGAAAGTCACAGATTAGTGAGGAAAGAGTAGAAAGGCATACAGATGTTTCAAAAAGAAAAATCTGCAAGCTTCTCATGTTAACTAAGAAAGTGCAGATAATGTCAGTCATGGTCTTGAAGCCAAATATATATCAAGTGCATTGTTGAATATATCTGTTTCTGATTTCCATCACTCTAATTATCAACTCATTCCATGTGTTAATGATCCTGTTGAAGAAAACGTACCTTACCTCATTTTTGGTAAAACGTTTGTTCACAAGTCCATTTCTATGAGTCAAATCAGGTTAATAAGCCAAAGTAGCTTCTTTGATCAGTATTATCAAAGCCTTTGGTGATTTTGGAAACCTGTATTAGATTACCTCTAAATCTTTTGTTTTCCAAGCTAATTGTATCTAGGTTGTTTAGTTGGTCTTAATGGGAATCATCTTGGTAGCTCAGCACTGTACTCTGTCTATTCTGTCTGTGTCTTTTCAGTTGCATTGATCAAAACTAAATGTAATTTTCAAGGTGAGAATACATCAAATGAGTTGAATGGAGTGAGAATGATTTCTCTTAAATTCAGTGGCCATTTTTATGTATCCAAAATTTTTTCTATCCATTTTTACTGCTTCTTTGTAATGCTTATTTGGCTTTAAGTAACCAGAGATTAGTATACTCAATGATTTCCTTGTATACCTTTTGTTGCTGAGAAGAATTCATACTGTCTTCTCATTATTACTTTTGATAGGTAAAATTTTGCACTTATTGGTATAAAGATTCATTTCCCTCGTTTAAGTCCACTCCGTCAGTTTGTCTATGTCAGTATGAAGCCGTACATGTTTGTTCAGTTCGTTATATATTTATCGCCTAGCTTATTATCATCTGTGAATTTCCATATCTTACCGTGCACCCCATTATCAGTATCATGTATTTACTGTATATTAGAAAAAGAAATAGTCCCAAAACTGATCCCTGTGGCACACCACTTGCTTTGACTAACCATTCTGAGGCTTAACCACTAATCACTCCCCTTTCTTTACAGCCAGTCAACCAATTTCCAAACCATCAAAGTTCATCTTCATTTACAACATGTGAATTAACTTTTGGTAGTAACTTTTAATGTGGAATTTTTTTGAGTGCTTTTTGAAAATTTAGATAGGGAACATCAACTTCTTTATTTCATCATATTTTGATTATATCATAAAAGAAATGAATCAGATTTATTAGACATGACCAATTTCATCAAAACCAGGATAAGAATTGTTTATTAAGTGATGGCCCTCTAAGTGGTTTACAATTTTGACCCCAAATGATGGTTTCCATAAGTTTTACATTACAAACATTAAGACAATTGGATAATAATTTGCAGGCAGTGGATCACTGCCTTTTTTGAATGTCAAGTGTCACATCAGTTGATTTCTGGTTGGTCCTCTTCAAGAGTTACCTAAATTTCAGAGTGGAAGCTACTTGTCTTGTTAATGAGAAAATTTCAAAGTTCATTTTCTTTATCACGACATTTGTAGAAAAAGGACAGCAATTAGCATGTTATGTAGATTATAGAGCATGACAACATATGTAACAATCAGAAGAAAAAATATTTTAAGTGCCTTTGGTCCACCATGGGTTACACAGCCAGATGTTATCCAGTGATACCCATGATACACTGTGTACTCTGGATGGCAGAGCTGCAGAAATTAACTAAAAGAAACTAAAGATACTCACTGGGGTCAAATTTTATTGAGAGGGTGTTCAGGACGTGGTCAGGGTTGGAGGGTGCGAGGGTGAAGTTGAAGGGCGGCCCATGGGCTAGTGCCCACACGTCATCATCAGTAGCTGTGAGGAGGCCCAGGAGGGAGGCTGGAGCCCCCTCGGCCACGTGTAGGAGGGTGGGAGGCAGGAGCCGCGGGGGGCAGTCGTTGACGTCTGTCACGGTGATGGTGAGGGTGGCAGTGGACGAGAGGGAGGGGTGACCCTCGTCCACCGCCACTACCCAGGCTGTGCTTACCTCCCCACCAGGAGCCTCACGGTCCAGGGCGCGCCAGAGCCTCACCTCCCCACTCTCATCTACACTTAGGGCACCCCACCCACCCTCCACATAGTAGTGTACTTGCTGTTGGTTGATCTGCATTAGATACACGCAGGTTAACTGATGTGTTTATCTGTGCATATTGGGTAAAGGAAAGAAGGGCTTCACCTTTGTAAGACTCATTAACTTCATATTTCAGTCATATAGACTTGAGAACTTCCTGGTGCTGGCAGTACATGCATTGATTCATTTGTTTCTGATGTTTACTACCTAATTATTGCAGTAATCTTTTTTTTATGCCATAGGCTCCATTCAGAGACAAAAGTCCTCATTATGGTCAGGCTTCGAATGACACAAGTACAGATTAAAGAAAAATAACGTAAGAAATTTGGAGAATATGAAAAATTTGCTTTTTTGAAAATAGTCAGGTTGTCAGTGTTGTGGAAGCCACAGTAAGCTAGAGAGTTCCTAAACTTAAGTCATGTTGGGGAAGAAGCAAACATTATAACAGTCCCTCCTGACATTGCTAATGGTCGCACAGTAATCATATGATGCAGTGGCTTTTCTAGCTACTGGTGAAGGCATTCAAGTATTATGCCTATGGAAGCGAAAACCAAAGGTATTATCTGTTGAGGGGGGAAAGAGAACAAACAATGTAGTATACAGAAATAGGGTGAAAGTATGAGGTTGGACTGGGAGACCTGGGCATTCAGAGGACTTTATGCTCTACATTGTCAAATCACAGACCTAGAACTGCTCCTTATGTTAGAGCGGCTCTCTGAACACTGCAGAAGCCCTAGTGAAGGTAATGATATACAAACATATTCATTCAGGTAGGATTCATACTTTGGGGTAAGTCATTCCAGTGGAATTGACCTCCAACCCGTTTCATGAATGCTCCTCTGTCCGTTGTTCCCTTCCACTTTGATAATCCATCCACTGAAGGGGTCTCCCCTTTATGCCTACCTGGTGATCCATTCGTTACAATGTCGAGTGTATGTTTGATTACCTATTTGTACTGTGCTGGGAGGGAATTTTACGCTTGTCGGGCCCTGTCTCTTGAACGTTCTTTCTATCATCCTGTGTACACACACACACACACACACACACACCATCCTAAGCCAGGTCTCCATATATGGGCCAGACCCGAGGGGAGGATGAACACCTAGGTTGCGTTGTAGGCCGACAGCCACGTCGAGGGTTGGAACAGATGCCGTGCGGTGCAACACTATCAGAACAGAACACGACCAGAGTTAGGCCATCAGAGTACCACAGTGAAAGCCGCCATTAGACGTCGCTCACCATGTCCGGGTCTGTGGCTGGGAGGCGGGCCAGGAGGGTGCCGGGGGCGGCGTCTTCCCTGACGGTGACGTGGGCGAGGGACCGCAGGAACTGAGGCGGGTTGTCGTTCACATCCCGCAGCCGCACCTCCACCCAGGCGGTGTCCGTGTGCCGCGCGTCGCTCCACCCGCCGCGCCCCTGGGAGGTGGGAAGGAAGGCTGAGGGGATCAAAATCCTTGTAAAAAAATACATAAAACACTACAGAGAGCATTTGATTTGCAGGTGTCCACGATAAATCCACCGCTCTTACTACAAAAACAGTCGGATCTATTTCTGATTAACACAGTAATACATGCGAGTTACACAGAAGAAAATTTCCTTTCTTTTAATACTATCAAAATGTTCCATAATACTACATCCCTACCAGTGGATCCCTGCCAGATTGCCAGTGTCCTCTAGAGAGATAGATCCTCGGGGTCGACGACGCGTCGCCCGGGACAGAGCTAAGCTCACTCAAGCAACACTTTGATGTCTGGTGTAAAGCCTAGGTGGTAATTAGCGTAGATGCTTGATTATGCTGGACCAGACAGGTGCAGTAATTAGTTTTCAACCTCGAGACGAGAAGTCAGAAATCACCAGTTGATATATAGGTTTTATATATCCCCAGACATTAGAATTGATAACACACACACACACACACACACACACACACACACACACACACACAGTTCTTAGGAGGCGCGAGTGTGCATTCACAAAGGCTTGATTTTAGGGCCATTGCTATCCTTGGTGTATGTAAACAACTTCCATGAAGGGCCGACATCATGGCCGAGTATGTTTGCTGATGTTCCAATAATGATGAGGTGATTGATGAGGCTACAACATAAGGGAAACCTTGAAGCCGCTGAACTTCAGATTGGTCAAATGAAAAGTGATGCAAAAAAAATCGGAAAAAGTTTCAACAGTTAAAGAAAATGTAATATCATGCATGACAGTTTCATTAAGTTAAATTTACATTTGAAATAGGTATGAAATTGTAAGCTTTGTGGGAGGGGGTCTGTTTGTTTTACCTACGTATATATACACGTGATGCGTAAGGTTTCGCGTAACCAGGCTGGTTACTGCGTAGGGACTGACCTTGTCGGTGACCTGGATCATAAAGTGGAAGCCCCTGCGGTGGGCTGGGTCCTCGTGGTCTAGTGTCATGCGTGCGAAGAGCTGACCCACCCTGCCATGCGTGCGCATCCCGAAGTGTTCCCAACCCCAGCCGCTCCCCTCCACCACCTGCAACACACCAAACAGGGACGGGTCACTTGCTGCCTCCAGCTGGTAACACCTGCTCCTATGGCGTGTCAGGTTAAATAGCACTTGGTCGTCATTACGAACATTCATTATGACACCTGTCACACACACACACACACACACACACACACACACACACACCCACACACACACACACACACACCTGGGTTCTGACATATATACACATCTGCCAAGATCACCTAATACTCCATACACACCTGTATATGACACCTGCCATTGACTATAAGCTTGAACACGACACGCAACACATAGTACAGCTTTGGTAAAACATCTGACAGCATTTGACACCTGACACTCCTGGCCCACCCGCACATGACACCTGGCATCATATACCTACATGACACCCGGTATTCAGTCTATATCTTTACATGACACATGACACTCAGAATAGACTTGGCAGCACATGACACATTACCTATCATTTATTACACCTCTGACACGCCACATGCATGTGTATGACACACGTCGCTAATAATACTAGGCACCAGAAACATTCACCAACTTGTAGTTTGTCCCTGGTCACTGGTACCCCCTACGTACCTATATCTGGTACCTAGTACCCACCTACACCTGTGTGTTTGGTACCTGACGACCTGTATGTAGTCCAGTGCACCCAGCACACGTGTGTAGGGAAGCAGAAATCGACCACATGTGTACTAGCACCCAGTGCGTACACAGTGACACGTGTTCTGGTGCTGGTGTGTCTGTAGACTGACCCAGTAAGTAGACTGACCCGGTAAAGTAGACTGACCCGGTAGAAGAAGTAGTTGGAGGTGTCCTGGTCATCGGTGGTGACCTGGAGGAGCGTGTCGTTCCCAGGGGGTCCCAGGCCCCAGGTCTCGTCCACCCCGACCTGCCACAGGTCACGGGTCAGCCGTGGCGAGTTGTCGTTCACGTCCGTGAGCCGTACCACCACGGTCCCTGTACCTGTACGTACGGACGTCAGTATTCAGTGACCCGGGAGGGAGGGAGAGGAGAGGAAATACGGACGGCCTCTCCTGTAACAGTAGTGGTGCAGACCGTACGTATATCACGCCCATAAGTCTATCAAGGACGGGAATGATGACCGCGTACGTAGATACGGACGTAGGTCCATTCACTCGGAGATAAAGTACAGAGGGGGTTCTCTTGACCTCCGTCCGTGGCCGGGGGCAGGGCACGTACATTGGCTGGGCTGAATTGAGAGTAATGTTGAGCTAATGTTGGACACCCTGCTGGAGGGAGGTCATTGAATAGCGTAATAACTTACGTCATTAAATGAGTAATTGGACATTTGATGAGAGATGCGTTCTTAAGCATGCGTTTAAGGGCCAAAACATACATACACATGTTAACAGTCAAACCAGAACAGACAGTAAGCGTGCACACACACACACACACACACACACACACACACACACACA
>JAUTXX010192641.1:1448-15110 GCA_032273605.1 Panulirus laevicauda | reverse complement strand
ATACATTCTTTAAAGCAAACACCTGATCCACACATCCTCTACCACTTCTGAAACCACACTGCTCTTCCCCAATCTGAAGCTCTGTACGTTGAAATGTATAGGTATGTATATGGGTGTGTTTGTGGGCGTGTATGTATACACATGTGTATGTGGGTAGGTTGGGCCATTCTCTCGTCTGTTTCCTTGCACCACCTTGCTAATGTGGGAGATAGCGACAAAGTATAATGATTAAATTAATAAATAAATCTGACACCAAATTATCAGACTCAACAATCCCCCAGAGTACTCTTTTCATATCCTCTTTCATATCCTTCTCAGTTCCCCTTTTTCTCCTTTCACTGATGTATCCATTCGTTCTCTTGTTTTATTACCACTAGTAACCTTTTTACCATTTATATTTCAAGGTTATGCTGATTTGGTGCTTCAGAGGACTTTTGTATATGTCATGATCTCATGGCTTCTTTTTATATACAAGAACAGAATTGATTATTGGTAATGTCTTATACAAATGTGAATTTGATTTATTTTGATTTGATATTATGTGTGGCACAGTTAAGAATTAGCTTCTGTATATGATGTGCTTCAGCATTTTAGGGACTAGATGTTAACTACCTTTCAGTCATGTTTACATATCCAACAGATTTTCATTTTCTTGTGGTGATACTGGGTCAGCCCCTTGGTGTACTGATAGTGTGGGGTTGATTCTAAATGTTAATTACTTTTCAATCATGTTTATATATCTAACAGATATTTGATTTCTTGTGGTGATACTGGGTCACCCCCTTGGTGTCCTGATAGTGTTGGGTTGATTCTGCATCATTACATAGATATTTTATATGTGTATATGTATGCCCAACCATTCAGAACACATCGCAGTTTGATATAACCGACAGGACTAACTTGTGAAAAGTCTTTTTTCATTTTCCTTGAGAAGGTCATTGGCTCTTCTAAAACTATACCTTTGTCTCTCTCGAGTGTGTAGCAAAGGTTATTGTTGTGGGAATGGAATTAGCTTTTCCTAAGTCTATTTCTTCATTCACTTCACAGTTCAACCACGCTTTCTCTGAGGCCGTTCATGCAAGAAACCTGCTGGCTAATTCAGCTTTCATCTTTGCCTGAAATCATTGCAGATACATTAATCATGGGATAATGTACTGCTTAAACCAAACCAAAAGAAGTGTGATTACCTCTTCCACTCTTTTCAAACACACTTCATTTCTCTCACCTTAACGTCTGCTGAATTGATAAAATCAAGACAGAAAATGTTCAACCCTTCATATCATTATGATACTCTTTTTAGGATTCTTTTTCATGTACTAATTTGCATTTATTTTAGGAAATGCTGAACTTGAAGTGTGGAAATATAATGAAGCTAGTACTCTGTCTTGGTTGGAGAGCCGAGTTAGGCAGCTATCCACACTTTTACAAGAGAAGAAAATTCCAACATCTAATGCTCAAAGCTTCACTTTTGTACGTACAATGGACTTAGAACAAACAAAGGGTAAGTTTGAGCTCGTAGTGGGAACAGAAGATATTAAAAATTTTGGTTTCAGTGTTATATGATATGCTAATCATTTATGTGCCTACAGTAGATGCAAAACTGTACCTAACACTTTCTCTGTTGTATTTGGTTGTACATAAACCAAGATATTATCTATTATCTGTCATAGTGGCTCCTCATGTAACTATCTTATATAGCTGCACTTTGTTTACTCAGCATCTGTAGGTGTTTCTTTGGTTTTGTATGTAACCTTTTTATCAATTTAGGTGTCACAAGGGCTGTTTGTCCAACTTTCAATAAACTTTCTCTTGTAGCTTTCACCACATGGTTCTTCACAAGCTTTCTGATTGATTTAGCTATGTTTGGAAAATATACAACTATTATTGCTCAATTACATTTAGTGCATGCAAAGAATGCAAGTATAGTTGGTCCTGAAGGGCAGTGTTCAAAATCTATTCTTAACCATGCTGTAAACAATTACTGAGCTGTACCCCTTCAACCTATCTGTAATGTAACCCCACTGAAATTCCTTCACTAGATTGCCATGTCATCCAGAGTTGTGGTACAGTGCTGTTTTACAGTGAAGCTGCAATTATGGCAAACTTCATGTTCACTTGTAATGTAGTCAGTTGACAATATAATGGTTTCCACCCCATTTGATTTCCCATTTACTGTTTGATTTCACCATTAAGCTCTCAGGCATGAAGTGATTATGTTAGACTAATTGAACACTTGAGATAACAATATTTGGTTCACTGTCTCCTTGCATATATAATTCAGCATAATTTCCCCTCATATGAGTTGCTGTGTTTCATAATATGGGAGAATTATAGGATTCTCTTTGTGCATGTCATGAAAAATTTTGGAACTAGGAATTGTCTCTTTTAGTAAGTGGAAGATAGCATGAATTTGTTCCTGACTAAAGCACCCAAACATGATCTCTGGCTTGTTATAATGACACATATGAATCATTGGCAAGGTGGCTGGAGTTGATAGTATTGCAGCTGAATTTCTTAAGAAAGGAGGTGATCATATTATTGATTCATTGGTTAGGATTTTCAGTGTGTATGAGCCATGGTGAGATGCCTGAGGATTGGTGGAATTCCTGTATAAAGGTAATTGGGAAAAAGGTGAGTGCTTGGACTACAGAAGTATAAGTTTCTTGAAAGTACCTATAAAAGTAGTAGCATGGAAAATTAGGCAGGAATATTCGGTAGAGGTAGCTGGTAGTAGGAACATTAGGTAGGAGCCCCAGAAAATTCTGCACCAGAATTGCCCTCTGCCAGTGGCCTTTTAAGGCTGAGGCAGTAAAGGCTAAGAAGCAGCAGTGGAGGTAAACAGTTATGGAGACTTTTACTGTGGCCACCCTCTTGAGGGAGTTCCCAAAGGAAATGGGCAATAGATATAGATAGATAGATAGATTTTCCTATGCAATTGATTTTCATGGGATGCACTCAAAAATATCTGTGATCCACCCATATATGATACTAATTTGATGCTGGAGTTTGGGAGAAAGATTTTACTTCTGTACTCCCTTTGTGTCATTGAAAGTGACTAAGATGGGCAAGACTAGGGGCCTGGAAATCCCTTCTCTTGTCTTTCAGTTTCTAAAGGATGGAACAGAAGGAGTGAAGCAAGGAGTGCTCATCCTCATTGAAGGCTTTGGCTGAGGTATCTGAATGTGTAGATGTGACCAAGAAGAGAAGAAAGGAGAGATAGGTAATATGTTAAAGGAAAGGAACTTGGATATTCTGGCTCTGAGTGAAACAAAGGTCAGAGTAATGGGAAGAATGTTTGGGAATGTTTTTGAAGGAAAGTCAGGGTTGGTGTGAGGGCAAAAGCTAAAGAAGGGGTAGCTTTACTGGTGAAACAGGAGTTATGGGTATGTGTGAAAGAGTGTAAGGAAGTAAGCTCCAGACTGATGTGGGTAAAAATGAAAGTGGATTGCAAGGATGGGTGATTATTAGTGCTTATGCCTGGCCATGAGAAGAAGGATGATGAGAGGCAAGTGTATTTGGGGGCATGAGCTGCTTGTGTAGTTGTGTACTGAAAAAGGCAGGTGATTAGGAATACCTGGATTAAAAAGAGGGACATACACAAATGTACATATGTGAGTAGGAATGATGGTAAGCGGGCATTATTGGATTATATATTAATTGATAAGCATGCTAAGGAGAAACTCTGAGATGTGAATGTGTTGAGAGATTATTACCAGGTAAAGGCTTGTAAAGGTTTTCAGCAAAGAGGACAATGGGGGAGAAGAGGGTGTTGAAAGTAAGTGAGCTTGGAAAAGAGACCCTTATGAAGAAATATCAGGAGAGATTGAGGTCGGAATGACAGAAGGTGAGTGTAAACAAAAATAGGGGAGTGTGTGAGGAGTGGCTGGAATTTTGGGAAGCAGTAATGGCATGTGTGAGAAAAATGTGTGGGATGAGGAAGGTGGATGTAGGCAGATGAGTGGTGGGTTAAGGAAGTAAAGTTCCTTGTAAAAGAGAAAAGAGAGGTGCATGGGTGGTTCTTACTGGAAAGGAGTGTGAATGATTTAGATGTTAGTTGACCTTGTGGTATAGTGATTAGTGTTGTTGACCATGACACATTCATGGGTCACTTAGTGTCAAGCTCATTGGCAAATTTGAGTCCTGGGTGAATCATTTGGTCCTTATGTCACCCCATTGGTTTGTTCTCCCCTAGGGGTTGGTTAATGAAATATGTATCTTGGCTAAGCTAGGCCCCACAAACCTTAGAATGGTATATGGGGCCTGTTTGTGGATAGGGAACTGTGGTTTCAGTGCATTAGGTATGGTAGCTAAAAAATGGATGTGAGCGGATGTGACCTTTCCTTATCTGTTCTTAGCACTAACTTGCTAGTGTGAGAAACAGTGATCAAGTATGGAAAAATACATGTATATAGTGAAATGTCCTGAGTAAACCATGGAAAGGTCTGTGAATAGGGTAAAAGTAGTACTTCTCATGTATTTTTTGCTAGTCATAGAAGCTGGGATATCTTGATATGTGTTGATGTAAACAAAAAGAGAAGAAGGGAGAAGTGGGTAGTATGTTTGAGAGGAATCTGGATGTTTTATCTCTGAATGAAACAAACCAAAAGGGGTAGGGGAAGAATGACTTAGGAATGTCTCGTGGGTAAAGTCAGGGGCTAATGGAGGGTGAAAGTAAAGGAAGGGATAGTGCTGCTGATGAAGGAAGAGTCAAGGGAATATGTGAGTATAAGGAAGTGAGCCCTGACTGATGGTAAAAATGAAAGTGGTTTTCAAGAGGTGGGTGATTATTAGTGCCTATGCACCTGGAAATTAGATAATTAAGGAAAAAAGGTGAGTGTTTTTGGAATGAGTGTCTGTAAATCTTATGCAAGGATGAAGTATTAGTGATGGGTGATTTGAATGCAAGAGTTAAGAATGTGGCAGTTGAGGTATACATGTAATTATGGGGGCAATGGGTTACCCAGTGATGTGAATGAAAATGGTGAACAGCTTATTGAGGTATATGCTTAAAAAGGACTGATGATTTAGAATACTTGATTTACATAGAGGGACATACATAAGTATACATGGGTGAGTAGGGTTGATGTAAAGTGGGCATTATTGGATTATGTACAAATTGGTAAATGCGCAAATAAGAGACTCCTGAATGGGAAAGTGCTTAGAGGGGCAGCTTGTGGGGTTTCAGATCATTGCTTGGTGGACGTAGGGATCAAAAGTTTTAGAGGCCTCAGGAAAAGAGGAGTTGATATGGGTGAAAAGAGGATGGTGAAAGTGAGTGAGCTTGGAAAAGAGACTTGTGTATAGAGATTGAGTATAGGATAGAAAAAGATGAGTAAATGAAGCAAGGTGTGTATGTGAGGAATTGGAGGTATTACATGTGCAAAAGGAGTGATGTCATGTGGAAGGTGGGAAGTGGATAGATGAGAAAAGGTAGCGATTGGTGAGATGAGGAAGTGAAGTTGCTTGTGAAAGAGAAAAGAGAGGTGTGTGGGTAATAAATATTTGCAGGGAAGGAGTGCAGGTAACTTGGAGACGTATAAGAAAAAGTGGCAGGGGATCAAGAGGAAGGTGCATGGGCTGAGAAAGAGAGCTAAAGAGAGTTAGGGGGAGCGAATATCAGGAAACTTTAGAAAGAATCAGAAAATTTTTTGGAAGGATGTTAATAGTGTAAGAAAAGTAAGAGAGTTGATTGGAACACCAGTGAAGGAAACAAATCAAAAACTGGTAACAGACAAAAATGAGGTGGAGAAGATATGGAGTATTTTGAAGGATTTTTTTAATGGGTGATGGGGTGGAAGATTTGGGATGTTTTCAACATAGATATATGCTAATTGAGAGAGTCATGGGAATTGGTTAAGTTAAATGGCAAGAGTTGGTGATAGCCATGTGAAAGAGGAAGTGCAGCAAGGCAGGTGGAATGGATGGAATTGAAGTTGAAATTCTTAAAAAGAGGATGATTTGTGTTGTTGATTGCTTGGTTAGGATTTAAGTGAATGTATGGCTCATGGTGAGTTGCATGAGGATTAACAGAAAGCCAGTATAGTGCCATTGCATAAAGGCAAGGATGATGAAATTAAATGTTCAGATCACAAAAGTGTACTTTTGCTTAAGTGTCGTTAAGAAGTAGGATGGAAGAGTGGTGATCGAGAGATTGGTGGCATCCACAGATCATCAGATTAGGAGGAAACTGTGGCTGTAGAAGTGGTAGACAGTGTGTGGGTCAGGTATTGTTTTAAAGAATGTGTGCAAGAAATACCCTGAAGAAGCATGATTACTTTTATTCAGCATCTTGAGAATGGGTGTGACAGAGGAGATAAAAAGCGAAACAAATGTAAAAGATATGGATGTCATCATAAATGAGAAGGGAATTTACAGAACATACCAAGAAGATAGCACAGTCAGGCTAAGGAATGAGTTATATGATCTATAAGGGATGGAATAGTATTTATGAAGTTGTTTATTGTATATAGAAGAAGCAAAATTGAATATTGTTGTGTTGTGTGGTCATCAGCAAAAGAGAGAGAAATAGAGAAACTTTTGAAATCAGAAGCACTTTCTGAGCAAAATTAAAGGATTGGAAATTATGAACTACCTTGAAAGGCATAAAGAATTTGAATTATATAGCTTAGAAAGAAGAAGAGAAAGATTTATGATCGGTTATGCATACCAGTTGTTGGTGTAAAGGGCAATGTACTGAACCTGAAAGCTTTTCGTGATCTCAGGAAGGAAGATATAGTGCTACTTAGCCTTCAAGACTATCATAAAACATACCACAAGTAAATCATACAAAAAAAAGAATATGAATGCCCCAGCCAGTATGTTAAAATAACTGTTTAGTATCCTTCCAGAAGAAATATGAAACATGCATGAAACATGCAAAAACCTTTTATAGAGGACTTGATATGGTGTTGAACTTTGCCCCAGATGAACCCAAAATAGATTGATTATGTAGTGCAGGTGGCAGCATAGAGGAACATAATTTTTCATTAACAAAGACTTGGTTATATGGTAAGTATTCCCTTTATTTCCCAAACCTTTGTCATATATATCCTTCTAGTCATTATCACTTCACTCGTCCTCTCCATAGGCTCAAACCACTTCATTACTTCCTCTTGAACTCTCTCAATCATACTCCACTTACTACAACATCTCTTTTTCACTGTAATTCTTTACACATTAACCCTCCTCACTCTACACATTGTCCATAGTCATGTAAAATATTAACTCTGAAATCAAAAGTTGCAGTAAGTTATAGCAAGAGGATACACCATAGATTTACAATGTCCAAGACTGTTGAACATGTTGCTTGCAGTTGTCAGAAACAGTTTGGGGTGTACAAGTGGAGGAATTTAAGAAGGTCTTGAGTAAGTATTTACAAAGTATAGTATACTAACCAGGCTATGGTGGTTATGTGGGCCTGCAGGGTGAGTCTCCAACTGCTTGGCTGACCAGTGACCCAACTCAGCAGCTTGGACTCATCACTAGATGTGATTTTAGAAGACGAATGAAGATTGTTAGTTAAAGGAAAAGTAAGCTAAGGTCTGAATAGGCATATTATGTAACAGGAAGTAAGTTATAGTGATGTGTGTGAGAGGGTCTTAGGAGTTGACATTTTACTTTACTTGTTGCCAGAGTCCTCCCATTGGAGAATTGTAAATGGTACAGACTGTCTGCTGGCAGATATTAAATTCTTCAAGTACATGGATAAGAAAATATTCAGCAAAATGTTTAAATTGTTTAGTAGTTCAAAAATAGAGTGTGCTTCTTAAGTTTGCCTTCCAAAAAGAAACACAAAGAACAAATAGAGAAGGTCTGGAGGAGGGCAACAGAGATGGTACAGCAGAGTCATAATGATTTATGAAATCCAAATTTCCATTTATAAATTCATGGGTACCTCTGCCATTACTCTTTGAAATTTTGCTGTCGAGTTTCATAATTCACAGCTGAGCATTGGTGGCTGTAGCATAAGAATACCTAGGTCAGCACTTGGTGGGTGTCAATGATCTTGAATAATTCATTTTCTTCATTGGAGTTATTACCAGTTTCTTGATGGAACTTAGACCATGCTATCCTGTAGATGCTACAGAGGATGATGCTTCTGAATTCAAACACCAACAGACTATTGGGACCAAATGAGGCAATTTGAGATGGTGAAAGAGATCTGAGACTTTTGTGGTAGGAGGAGAAATACATACAAATTTTTCAAAGCAGCAGACTTTTTGAATTTCTGTACAGCTAAGGAGGCGCGCAAACAATGTCACTCATGGATTTGAAGCTAAATGTATTTATCAAGTATATGCATAAATGTATCTGTGGTACTGCTTTCAACTACTTTTTTGGTAAATCATTCCATATGTTAAGAATCCTATTGAAGAAAAAGTACTTTGCCTCATTCAATGTAAAACGTTTGCCCACGAGTTTATATTCATTATGTGAGTGATATCTGACAAGTATACCATTAAACAGCTTGTGAGATTAAGATTATTGAAGCCTTTAATGATTTTGAATATTTGTATTAGATCACTTTTTCACCTCTTTTCTAAGCTAGATGAATTTGATTTGTTTAGCTGTCTCTCGTCGGATTTGTATCTTAGGCTGAGAATCACCTTGATACTCTGTCTCTGTACTTTCTCCATTCTGCTTGTCTTTCTTCAAGTAGGGTGATGAAAAACTGGACACAGTATTCAAGACAGGAATGCACTAGTGTCGAAAGCCCTAACTTTGAATCCAAGAAGTTGTTTGCCCTTTTCACTGCCTTTTTGCTCTGCAGGCTTAGCCTTAGGTCACCAGACTTTGTTACTCCCAAGCCCTTTTCCTCTTTTACCATTTGTAGCTCTTAGCAGAATTCATATTGTAGCTTGCCTTTATGTTTTTACAGCTAATATGTAAAACTTTGTACTTATCAATATTAGAATTCATTTGCCACCTGTTAGCCCAGTCCATCAGTTTATCAATGTTAGTTTGAAGCTGCAGACATTCAGTTTCTGTTGTAGATGTATTTCCCTACCTAGTATCATCTGTGAATTTAGATATCCTGCAATGAAGCCTGTTGTCAATATCGTTGATATATGTGAGATAGAGAACTGGTCCCAAACTGATCCTTGCAACACACCACTTGTTATGTCTAACCATTCAGAGGCTTGGCCACTAATCACTACTCTCTTATTTCTGGCTAGTTGACCAGTTTTCTGACCATCAAAGTACTACCCCGTATATATAACATGTGACTTTGTTAGTAACCTTTGATTTGGGACTTTTATCAAATGCTTTTTGCAAATCTAGATAAATGGCATTAGCTGGTTTATCATATATGTTGATTATTTCATTAAAGAAACCTAGCAGATTCATCAGAACATTAGGAATTTCATCAAAAACCATGCTGAGAATCATTTCATAAGGGATGGTCCTCTGAGTGGTGTACAGTCTTTTCCCAAGTGATGATTGCCATTAGTTTACCATCTACAGACGTTAAGCTGATTGTTTGATAATTTCAGGGCAGTGATTTATGTATATTTTGAATATGATGAAGTACACCACCTCCCCCACAAATATCTAAGGAACAAGGCTCTTAGCTGCCCCCACCAGTAACTGAGGAAGAAGACACCTCACTTCCCCTGCCAGTATCATAGAACAGTGTTTTGTGCTTTGCTCGCCTGTATCTAAGGAACAGTGTTCTGTGCTTCCCCCACCAGTGTCAAAGGAACAGTGTTCCATGCCTCCCATGCCAGTATCTGAGGAGCAAAGCTCCTTGCCTCCCCCATGAATACCTGAGGAACTAGACTCCTCTCTTCTCCCACTATTACTTGAGGAACAAAGATCCTTGCCTCCTCCACCAGCACCTGAGGAACGAGACTTTTTGTTTCCCCTACTATTACCTGAGGAACAAGGCTCCTCACCTTCCCTCACCATTACATAAGGAATAAAGCTCATCTCCTCCCTTAACAATACCTGAGAAATAAGCTCCTTGCTTCCCCACCAGTATCTGAGGAACAAGGCTCTTTGCCTACCCCCACCAGTACCTTTGGAACAAAGCTCTTTGCCTTCCCCACCAGTACCTGGAGAACAAGGATCTTTTACCTCTCCCACCAGTATCTGAGGAACAGTGTTCCTTGCCTTCCCACCAGTACCTGGAGAACAAGGGTCTTTACCTTCCCCACCAGTACCTGAGGCACAGGATATTTTGCCTCTCCCACCAGTATCTGAGGAACAGGGCACTTTGCCTCCCCCACCAGAACCTGAGGAACAAGGCTACTCATCTCCTCCCACCAGGACCTGAGAAACAAGCTCCCCACTTCCCTCTGCAGTCAGAAGAACAAGTCTCCTTGCCTCCCCTACCAGTACCTGAGGAACAAGGCTCCTTGTCTCCCCTACCAGTACCTGAGCAACAAGGCTTCTCACCTCCCTCACCAGTTCCTGAGGGACAAGGCTTCTCCTCCCCCACCAGTACCTAATGAACAAGGCTCCTCCTCTCCTTTATGTTTTGGTAATAATGAGGAGCTGGAAGGACCTGGATATCATGAACAAAATGTTTGATAAATTTGCTTCTGAAATGTATGATTGTACATTGGAGGTGGAAAGTAGAGGACTAAACCACCAGTGATTCTGTGTCATGACATACCATTCATATCACGTAAGTTGAACTATTGTTCATTTTTCATGTTTTGTGTTCATTTACTGCATTTGTTGATGTTAAGTGTGTATTAAAGCAATTTTGGAACTTTTAATGCAAGTTTTTTGGCATGTGGAACCTTTCTAATTATTAGGAATCACAATTTGATTATTTGTTGAGGCTTCTGGTACCTAACCCATGAATTATGGCCACTCCCTTGTATCAGAATTCAATGAGCTACAGTGAGAGTTTAGAGGATGTAGATTTGTCCATCATGGAAGAGAAAAGAGTAAGGGGTGATGTGATTTTAACCTTTTTAAGTATTCTGCCAAGTCTGATATAGTCAGTTAACAGCTCTTTGAAAGGTGCAGAGATAGAATAACCGAGGTCATCATGAATTTAGGGAAGAAATTTGTTAGAAAAGATGTAAAGAATTACTTTAATAGTATATAAGCAATGGATGATTGGAATAAGCTTTTTGATGATATTGTGAATGCTGACAAAAGAGATGTGATATTGGTGAAATTTAGAGAGATGGAACCCATGATTGTAAGTCTCTCCTTGTACTTTTAAGAACAGTTGACAAATGGGTAATGATTATTCATACAACTGAACCTCAAGGTTATGCAGGCATACATTCCAGTATATTAAACTAGTAAATGTATGAATATGAAAACTTAACATAATGGGAAACATAAAGTTCTAAACTCATCAGAAATAAAAGATTAAGCTCTAATTGATATATTATTTAGTTCACTTAAATATATCTGAGGTGTTTATTGGAAAAAAGTGTTAAAGAAATTTTTTGAAATGTAAAATAATAAGATTGCACTGTACCTCCACAGGATATAGCACTGAGCTCAGGATAAGAGAGTGGAAGGTGATCACTAAGTGGTGGAGGCTGATAAAGTGCTTGTGGTGGTGGAAGCAGTGAGCATTGATGTATGTAATGGCTGTTGCTGAAGTTTGGATATCAGTGGTCATGGAATCAGGCTACATTTTGATGGATATGGTGGTACCCAGTACTGGTCAGCAGAACCTACTTATTGGTTCTTAATTCCAATATATGTTATTGAGCTCCCTGTATGGCTCAATCATAACCTGTTTAAGATGGAAACTTTAAGAGCTGTGAACCAGGTCACTGTCATTTTTTTTGATCACTTGTTGAAAGTTTGTGGCCGCATACATAATCTCCAGCTGTGGTGCATTGGTGATGGACTTACAAAAAGTATGAAAAAATTTCCTCAGCCTATCATCGTGATCTTCCTCAGGTGCAGATGTAAGCTGAAGAACTCTGTCTATCTATATATACCTCTGGTGCCTGTTATTGTAAATGTCCCCTCTTGCATCCTTTCCTTATTCCCATGTGACCTCAAAGTATGACGTTTCATCCACTCTTTCATTTGACAATTCATTGCCTTTGTATTCTCTGCCTTACCAAATCTCTCATACACCCCCACATTTCTTTTTTCGTTCCATATAGTCATACTACATGTAGGAACTCATCGGGTTCATATGATGCCAAATGCTCTAACACTTTATCCTCCATCAAGTTGTAGTGTCCACTTCTTCATGTGAAAGTTCATAATATGAGTCCTTGAACACATGTAGGCAAAACAGATGCCATACAGTTTGAGAGGATACATTCGCATCCACACTATCATGGTAGTGATAGCATTCTAAACATAATTCTTCCAGCATTCCATAGCACTTACTCTAACACTCTAACCATAGTTTTGCCAGCATTCCATAGCTTTTACTCTACCATAGTTTTGCCAGCACCTGATGCTGTATTAGGTTTAAGTTGAGCCCCTTATTGCATTTTAACACCCTTGCTCCATGGGTTCATTAGGAATGAGGTATTGAAATATATAAAAATCAAGTTACCATGTGGATCATTGAGGTAAGCAAGGTTCACCTGCTTGACAATCAAGACGATGGTGTACAATTTCTGCATTATCTTCATTGAGGGAGGGGGTTATGTAGTTGTCATTTAATTTATGAGGAAGTCATATCATGTTACATTAACAATCTAAAGAAACCAATACTTATGATTAAACCAAACTTATGATTAAAATGATCACATTGCTGGACACATTTATCAGTTATTGATGGACAGGAAGCACTGCAACTCTGTATGAATCAGATGAAAAGTAAAGCTAGTGTGAAGTCAAGTAAACGTGGGAGTCACTTCAACATACCAAGTATGCCTGAAGCAAGGCATGCATATTGTCATGCATATTTCATGAAACCATGAAATACAGGGGAAACTCTCATCCCTATATTCTATTTATGGCCAGTATCTTAAGTGTTTCTCTCGACAAACCCATGCAAAATGTGATAAACATTGCTTCCTCCCTAGAGATGGCTGTGGAGAACAAAAATATGAAAGAGAAATGCTCATCTCCTTGCTCAGTTAACAAAATGTTTCATTTTATATTGCTCAGTGATGCTTTCATATACAGCATGAGCAATACTGAATTTTATTCACATCTCTTCAGCTCGTCTCCCTGAAGTAGCATGCTAATGGCGTGCGATGTTATTGACCCTTGTGTAACAGTGAGAAAATTTTGTGTAGATAGAAAGCTATTCTTCTCACAGGAGCATTGATCATGTAGAATTGGTGATGATGACTTTAACCATTGGATGGAGGAAGTACAGAGTATTTGAAATAACCTACAACTTAAATCTGCATCTGGGAAAAGAGATCAAGATGCTGTAAGGCCAAGAAAGTTCTGCAAGTTGTGGATTAGTCCATCATCAGTGCACACCTGTAGTTGAGTCTACAGGTTGCTACTACCAGCAACAGATGATTCACCAATGTGACAATGAAATGGATCAGAGCTCATCATTAATTTCCATCTTAAACAGGTTATGATTGCACCATACAAGGAGCTCTATGAGAAACACAAGAAACAAACACCAATATCTAAGTTCTTCCAACCAATGTCAGCTTTACCTGCCATTATGCAGCCTGCTTCCACTACCACTGGTATGCCGTCCTCAACCACAGCCACTACCACCATCACATCTCATTCTGCCTCCACCAGTCT
>JAUTXX010192640.1:0-16943 GCA_032273605.1 Panulirus laevicauda | reverse complement strand
TCATGTCACGAACCCGACACACATGTGGAGAGATGAAGCCATGGACACGGCCACCCTGGACACCAGCATTGTGATCTCGATGTATGGGTGTCTGGTCGAGGCTGAGGGTGCGATGGTAGGCCTGGCTTTGAAGACTATGGCCAGATCGTAGAGCTAAGGTTCGGCTGAATGGCACATGGCAGACGGTGTCCACACTGCACCCACTCTCACGACTCCACCACCAAGATTGACCCTGTACATACATAGCCACACACACAAGCATCACTATGTTTGAACACATGCATTATGACTGCACTAGATATGAAAGCTAAAAGCAAACAGTCTGTGTGTACATAGAGTATGGTTATCAAAAATCATTCAATGGTATTGATTTTATGACAAAACTATTTCAATATAAATCTTTTGTCCTGTGAAAGCTACTGAGTAATACCAGTGCCCTTAAGGTCTACAAGCCATTTGAAGTGGACTCATTTTTTTTATATAGAGCTACAATATCTTGTACGGTACTGATGACAAATTAGTAAAAGTTGGAAAATCCAGATTAAATAGTGAAACACATGCACATCAACTCAACACAATCTGTCTCCTCAAGACTTGCACAAGGTGCTACTGTTCACAATCCACTCAGGGTCCAACTGTTACCTCTTTATTTTGGAGCCAGAGGTAGCATCCTGAAATGTCTTGAGCCTAGCCATCATTTGAGCCAGAGCAAACAATTATAATTGCTTAAGGACGCATGTAAGCAAATATCATTCCCGATATAAACAGGGGGAACCATTTACCAGAAAGTAATGCTGCTAATAATAATGGATGCATACTCGTAGTACCAGGAGAGTGTACAATTCCCTCCCTGTACTGTATAGACAGGTAACTGCTATGAATAATCAAAACCTAAGCCAGTCTACGTAACTACTGCCTCACATTTGTTTGATGTGGGCAAGGAAGCCATACATTAGAAGAGTCTTACAAGATGATCAAACAATGTCCTTATAAGAAAAAAATTCCTTTTAGTCTCAGCAAATTTCTAAGTAAAAAGCTTGTTCATTTGTATATCAGTGTGCTGCTGTCATCAAATTATCCTGAGTGAGAAACAGCTACTTCATTCCACTAGAACATTATTTTCAATCTTCCAGTACTCTCTTTGGTGTAGTGGATAAATTTATCCCAGATACAATAAAGTATCAATAAACAAAACCTTTATCTTTCTCAACCAAATATTTCCTCTCTGATATTACATTCATAAAAGCAAAACTTAAGTTACAACTTCACTATGTAATTTTTTCCATTCAAATCTCCCATTATGGACAAAAGTCCACTGCAAGATTGAGCCTAAATTAACAAAATGGGTTAAAGAGAGGAAGAAATAAGGAGAGAAGAGGAATATTCTTTAGGAGTTTTGGTGGAAGTGAGAAATCTGCTTTTTGAAAAGGGGCAGATGGTAATTAATAGACAAAATACAAAATGGAAAAGTTAAAAAGCTTTGCAGTGAAACGTATTTCACAATTCAAGTTGTCATAAACCTTTACGAACAATAACAGCCCTTATATGACTCCTGGGACTAGGTGAGATATTTAGCCTCATATCAAAAGTTATATCAGAATGCAGAGGTTACAATAATGAAACATTCACTGAAAATTCCTTTGCTCGTGACTATAGACTTAGGTACCAAGAAACCAGTAAGATGCTTAGAGGCTAAATAAAACTTTGACCTTTCCTTTCAAGGAAAGAAGGCATGGAAAGCACATAAATTCAACTGTTACTGATGTAGTTACCTAATTAAATCCACTTTCATGTCAAGATCAAGAAAAACTCAGTACAGAGTCTTTTATCAAAAGTTCAGTGGTTGAAAGATCCAAAATTTTGACAATCATAGTCTCAAAATGCTGGACTGAATCAGATATTCTTTGCTATGAACACAAGAGACAAAAAGAAAGATTAGTCTTAATTTGTTGGTTTATACTGGAATGGAATGTTCATAGTGTCATGCAGGGGTGATCTATGATGTCGTCTTTGAACTATATAATTTGATATGGAATTCATCAATTATTGGAATACTTCTCACCAAGTTTTTTTTTGCAGTACATTCTGGCCTTCCATCAAGCAAGTCCACATGGACAACTTGTGGACAAGCTAAGGAACACTGGATTAACTCAAAAGGCTTCTTGTAAGGAACCTTAAAATGCATGAGGGTAAAAATTTACCAAACGTAAAACCAAACTACTATGTGGACAGACTCCTACAATAAAATTTTCTACTCACTAATAGATTATGCTAATAAAATAAGCAAACTTTTATGAAAAATTTTGAAATTTATCAATCAAGCTGTTTATGAATTAATGAAAAACTAATTTATAAAGCACAGTTATGTAAATTAATCATATAATCTTTTATAAAACTTTTATCTTTCAAGTGAGTAATGCCAAAACCTAAATAAGTTGAAAGCAAAATGAACTATTAACAAGTAAGCTGGGTCTTTTGACCCATCATTAACCTTGTAAAAAAAAAAGCCTCATTGCAAAAATGTTCAATATGTCACTATCTATTGTAAGTGCAAACTGTATCACTATGCCACTCTGGCTATGATGCTACACAATTTTTACTAATTTAAGAGGATTCCATTACAGTCACACCTAAATGCAGAGCGTGACAAACACTACACTACACATTAAACACTACAATTTCATTTGTTTATGCCAACTGGCAAAACCAACTTACATATCATCAGAGTTCAAAATATTCAAAATGAATACGGATATTTCCTCGAAGGCTCACTTCTTAATGCTAGCTCACTAAGGGAGGAAAGGCAAACATACATGAAAAAATTTAATTTATACATGCAATGTTTAATGGGTACGTTTGAAGATACATTAGTCAAAACACTGCTTTATGGATGTAAATCTTGGGCCTTAAATGCAAAAGAGCAGAAGAGGTTTGACATGTGGCAAATGAAATGCCTGAGGACTATATATGGTGTAAAGCATGATGATCTTGTCGGGAATGACAATTCAAGAAAGAGGTGTGATAGCAAGCTTGAGAGAGCTGACAAGGATGTGCTGAAATGGCTCAAACACATTTAGAGAAAGAGTCAAGAAACACTGACAAATAGGATTTTCTTGTTGAAAGTTGAGGGAAGAAAGAGAAGAGGGAAACCTAAGAGGAAATAAAAGGATCAAACAAAACTGGCTTCGGAGTTTCTGGACTGAACATTCAGGAGGATGAGAGACATGCAAAGATTAGAATAAATTGGATCAATGCAATATATGGGGATGATATGTTGTCACTGGGCTGAACCAGGGTACAAGAAGTGGTCAAGGTAAACCACAGGACAGTGGGAGGTGGGCAGATTAGAAAGGGTAGTGAGTGGTGCAATGAAGAAGTAAAGTTGCTAGTGAAAGAAAAAAGAAAGGTGTTTGGACGATACTTACAAGGAAGGAGTGCAAATGACTGGGAGATGTATGAAAGAAAGCAGCAGGAGGTCAATAGGAAAGCACAAGGGTTGAAAAAGAGAGCAAATAAGAGCTAGGGTGAGAATCATTAGACTTTAGGGAGAATAAAAAAGATGTTTTGAAAGGAGGTGAATAATGTGCGTTAGACAAGAACAAATGGGAACATCAGTGAAGGAGGTAAGAGGGGAAGTAATGACAGGTAGTGAAGAAGTGAGAAGGAGATGGAGTGAGTATTCTGAAGGTTTGCTGAATGTGTTTGATGATAGAGTGGCAGATGTAGGGTGTTTTGGTCGGGGTGGTGTGCAAAGCGAGAGGGTCAGGGAGAATGGTATGGTTAAGAGAGAAGAGGGAGTGAAAGCTTTGCAGAAGATGAAATCCAGCAAGGCAGCAGATTTGGACGGTATTTCAGATGAAGTTAATAAGAAAGGGGGTGATATTCAATGTCTGTATGGATAATGGAGAGGTGCCTAAGGATTGGTGGAATGCATGCGTATGCATAGTGCCATTGTACAAAGGCAAAGGGGATAAAGGTGAGTGTTCAAACAACATAGCCATAAGTTTGTTGAGTATTCCTGGGAAATCATATGGGAGAGTATTGATTGAGAAGGTGAAGGCATTGTACAAAGCATCAGATTTGGGAGGAGCAGTGTGGTTTCTGAAATGGAAGAGGATGTGTGGATCATGTGTTTGCTGTGAAGGTGTGTGAGACATACTTAGAAAAACAGATGGATTTGTATGTAGCATCTATGGATCTGGAGAAGGTATATGAAAGGGTTGATGCTTTGTGGGAGGTCTTAAGAGTATATGGTGTGGAGGTAAGCTGCTAGAAGAAGTGAAAAGATTTTACCAAGGATGTAAGGCATGTGTACAAGTAGGAAGAGAAAAGAGTGATTGGCTCACAGTGAAGGTCAGTTTGTAGCAGGGGTGTGTGATGCCCTATGGTTATTTAATTTGTTTATGGATGGGGTGGTTAGGGAGGTAAATGCAAAAGTTTTGGAGAGAGGGGCAAGTATGCAGTCTAATGGGGATGAAAGGGCCTGGAAAGTGAGTCAGTTGTTGTTCACTGATTGTACAGCTCTGGTGGCTGATTCGTGAGAGAAACTGCAGAAGTTAGTGACTGAGTTTGGAAAAGTGTGTGAAAGAAGAAAGTTGAGAGTAAATGTGAATAAGAGCAAGGTTATTAGGTTTAGTAGGGTTGAGGGACAAGTTGAATGGGATGTAAGTCTGAATGGAAAAAAAAATGGAGGAAGTGAAGTGTTTTAGATATCTGGGAGTGGACTTAGCAGCAAATGGAACCATGCAAGCGGAAATGAGTCACAGGTTGGAGGGACGAAGGTTCTGGGGGTGAAGAAGAATGTCCGGAAGGAGAGAACATTATCTCAGAGAGCATAAATACGAGTGTTTGAAGGAATGGTATTCCAACAATATCATATGGATGTGGTGTGAGGTGGTTTGATCGAGTAAGTAATGAAAGGGTAAGAGAGATGTGTGGAAACAAGAGTGTAACTGAGAGAGCAGAAAAGGGTGTGCTGAAATAGTTTGGATATATGGAGAGAATGAGTGAGAAAGATTGACAAAGAGGATATAAGTGTCAGAGGTGGAGGGAACAAAGAGAAGTGGGAGACCTAACTGGAGGAGGAAGGATGGAGTGAAAAAGATTTTGAGCAATCAGGGTCTGAACATACATCAGAGGGCATGCAAGGAACAGAGTGAATTGGAACAATGTGGTATACCGGGGTCGAAGTGCTGTCAATGGACTGAACCAGGGTATGTGAAATATCTGAGGTAAACTATGGAAAGGTCTGTGGGGAGCTGTGGTTTCAGTGCATTACATATGACAACTAGAGACTAAAAGTGAATGAATGTGGCCTATTTTGTCTGTTTTCCTAGTGTTACCTTGCTGAAACAGGGGGTAGCAACAGGAATGGATGAGGGCACACAAGTATGATTATGTACATATGCATATATGTATATGAGTGTGTATGTGTATGTATATGTATGTATATGCGTATATGTAAATTATATTCATTATCTATTTATTATACTTAATCGCTGTTTCCTATGTCAGCGAGGTAGCGCCAAGAAACAGACGAAGAATGGCCCATCCATTCATATACACACATATATACATAAATGCCCATACAAGCACATATGCACAGTGAGGTAGCACCAGGAAAACAGACAAAAAAGGCCACATTTGTTCACACTCAGTCTATAATTGTCAGCACTGCCTCACTGAAGAGGGGGTAGTGATACTATTTTCTGTGTGGCGGGGTAGCGACAGGAATGAATGAAGGCAAGCAATTATGATCATGTACATGTGTATATATGTATACGTCTATGTATGTGTATGTATAGGTATGTATATGTGCGTGTATGGGCGTTTATGTATGTATATGTGCATGAGTGGATGGGCCATTCTTCATCTGTTTCCTGGCACTGCCTCACTGATGTGGGAAATAGCAATTAAGTATAAAAATAATGATAAATTCATTTATTCATATACCCTAGCACAACCCCTAAGGGTGGATGAACAGCTGGGTTGACTGTGGGCTGACTGCTGTAACCAGGATTCGAACCTATACGCTCGACCCTGGGAGGCCTATAAATGCATCACAATCAGGAACTTAGCCTTTAGTTAGGGCATACATTTGCTCCAGCTGTTAATGCTTAGAAAGCATAAACACTCAGAATGTATTAAAGAAAACAAAAAGACTTCTAATTCAGTCCTAATTCAACATCCAATAATTTACAAAAGCACAAGGCTCCTTTCATTTAAAACCATTTCATAACCAACCATCAAACCCAAGGCAGAAATCTGAAGCTCACATCACCTTACAGTTCGGCATATACCCCTTCACCTAACAAATAAAACACTGACAATTATACTCACACAACTCAACATATACAAAACAAATGAGCCCCCTAACTCACTTCTAAGCTCAATTCCAACTGACTTGTCTCCATATGAAACAGACAATGCCTGAGTTACACTCTCTTGTCTGCATTCTGGGCATCATCCACTTCCTCTAACATTATAAACTGATTCATCATATTACAATACCCTCCAGTCCAAGCTCTGACTTTTACAATGAAGACATTGACCACAAATTCCTCAACTGTTCTGCAAATACTCCACAAAGACAAGTAGACAAAATCGCCACTCTCTTTGGCCAGTAGTCCCACCCACTAGATGTGGCTTGCTTTCTGAGTGCTACAAAAGATCTACAAAAGGTTCGGTAAGTTATATATCATACATATCCCCAGCTTATGCTGGGGCAAACAGGAACAGCTGGGATAGATGTGACCTAGCTGCCCTGTTCAGGGATTGAACCTAAGGCCATTATGCAAGTGGTCTGCTGAGGTAAAGAGGAACAGCTGAGCTGGGTGTAAGTTGGCTGCCCTGTTCAGGGCTTGCAACTAAAGCCATTCGATTGGTGATTGCTGGGGCCAAGAGGAACAGCTGGAACTGGGTGTGAGCCAGCTGCCCTATTCAGGGCTTGATCTAGAGGCCTTTAGATTGGTGGTTTACATTGTTCCCACTGCATTCAGGAGGCTCAAGTGCATATGTATGTGCATGTGTTTGTGTGTGTGTGTGTGTGTGTGTGTGTGTGTGTGTGCTCAAATGTGCAAGCATTCATCTATCCGCATATCACACTTTGTACACAATGTCAGTCTGGATTATTTACCTGTCACTGAAGGTGGTGCACACGTACTAAGTACCCTAACCTTTGAAGTTCTTGTAACTTCGTCACAAGTATCATGTGATATCTTTGCTGTTAGACTGGCAGTGTAGCTGTGAACTGCTTGAATATCATGCTCCTCCAGTCACATATCTCAATGAGACTGTTGAACATCTCATAAAGATGAGGGGAAGATGCATATTGTGATGCAGCTGATCTAAGTATGTACAGATGTTACTCCCAAAGAACTAATGTGTTCCCCTGAAAAATTACTTATGAACATAATTTGACAAAGTAAACACAAAACTAACAACAGACTACAAAAAAATGGAAAATGATCTTTTACATTAAATCTGGAACAGTCTATTTTTCTAGTTTGTACGGCTCTTAAAAATAATCTTACTTTAAGCTGCTAACAGCACTTAGCTAAAAACTAAAAAGGAATCACTTTAAATCATCAGTGATACACACACTGTATAATGAAATAATTGAAGAGAAAGTTAATTGCTCTCTATAAACTTGAATCAAGTGTCGTGAAGAAGAATCAGGAATGCTACTTACATGGGTTTGAACTGCCGTTGCTGGGGGATGGGCAGAGGACGAAGAGGAAGGGTGCAAAGAAGGCACTCGTGTGTCACCTTCAACTGCATCTCCTTCCATGAATCCTGAGGAGTCTGACTGGGCACTTCCTGAGCGACACAAAGGTCCACTTGTGCTAAGCCTGCCATTATCATCTTGAAAACCTTCATGGACTGCCCCTCGTGTCTACCACAGAGTAAACATTGACAGGTCACATATGAAATATAAGTGCTTGCATGGAACAGATATCATATCATTTGTGCTAATATTACCCCAGGACCATTTTCTGAAAGGGGTTCCAGCAGTTCTAAGACTATGCTACACTCAGTAGCAGGGATGGGATGGACGCCTTTGAATTGAGAAGTTCTATAATGAGACTACTCTGTCCATCAAATGAAAACAATACAGCTTCACCAAAGGTAACTTTTTCACTCATGGTGGAACCCCAAGCAAGAAGAGACAAGTAACAGACAGTATATTTTGTTTAGGGAAACAGAGGGATTTATGTGGCATTTATGGATCTGGAGCAAATTGTATAACAGGGCTGACAGAGATGCTCTGTGGAAGGTTTCACAAATATATGGTGAGGGATGAGAGCCGAGAAGCACAGGAGACTTTTAAACAAGAGAGAAAAGTGCATGTACAAACAGGAAGGGAAGAGAGTGATTAATTTCAGGTGGATGTGGGTCTGTGCCAGGGGTGTGTGACATCAGCCAACCTGTTTAATTTGTTCATGGATGGGGTGGTGTAGGAGGTGGATGCATGGGTCTTGGTGGGAGAAGCAGGTATGCAATCTGTTGGGAGTGGTAGGAACACATGGGAAGTGAACCTGTTCTGGTTAGCTGATGACATAGCACTGTTGGAAGATTTGAGTGAGAAACTTCAAAGGTTGGTTCTGAGTTTGGAAGAGCATGTGAAAGACGAAAAGCAAGGTTATTTGGTTCAGCAGTGTAGAGTCAGGTTAAATGAAGAGTGAGTTTGAATGAAGAAGACTTGGAGGAAGTGAAGTGTTTTAGATACCTGGGAAAGAACATGGCAATGAATGGAATCATGGAAGCTAAAGTGAGTCACAGGGTGGGTGACAGGGTGAAGGTTCATGGCGCAATGAGAATTAAGTGGAAAGAAAGGTCTGTGAGTGCAAAGTTGGGCATACAAAGGTGTTGTATGGATGTGAAGCAAGGGCTCTGGATATGAATGTACGGAATAGGGTGGATGTGTTGGCAATGATATGTTTGAGGACAATATGTGGTGTGTGGAGGGTTGATTGAGTAAGAAATTATATGGGAACAGAGAGGTGCAGTAATAAGAAGAGTATGATTGAGATATCTGAAGAGGGTGTGCTGAACTGGTTTGAACATAAGGAGAGGATGGCTAAGAAGGTATATATGTCAAAAGTGAAGGAAAAAGGAAAATAGGGAAACCATGGAGGAGGTGTAACAATGGGGTGAAAGATGCTTTGAGGGTTCAGGGCCAAAGCATGCAGGAAGGTGTGAAGCATGCATGGGACAGAGCAAACTGGAGTGATGTGGTATACACAATATGACATACTGTCTATGCGTTGAACCAAGGCATATAGAGCAATCAGGGGGAAACAAAGGAAAGATCTGTGGGGACTGGTTGTGGACAAGGGAGATCTGTTATCACTGCAATATACATGACAGCTAGAGAGTAGATGTGAGTGAATGAGGCAATACCTCACTACCACAGGAAACATCAGACAAGAAAGAAAAAAATTTCTAACAATAAAAAATGGCTTTGAATGGTATAAAATCTAATAAACCACTTTGATATCGCAAGTACTTATTGTAGACATATAGTAGTAACAGTCCAGGTGTTAACAAACATCCAACAATACTAACCTGGTCCATGGATATGTTGTGAGTGCAGTTTTGCAGCATATGGGGCCAAGGAACTTGTAAAACAGGTAGTGACTGACCATTAACATCTATACAGCAATCATCCACATGCTGCTGCCGTCGCAGACTAGCTGTGCCCCGATGAATCGGCAAATTTCGGACATCTCCAGTACTACCCGGCCGTATCAATGAATGAGATCTTGCAGGTTCAATGTTATTTTCCATTACAGCAACAGAGGTTGAAAACACATTAGTATGATGTTCTAAAGAGTCATGGGAGCATGAGGAACACGGTAACACTGGTTGCAGCGGGTGGAAGGCATGCTGAGTAGATACCTGTACCAATACATTTTGGCCACATTCATGCATACTTCTTGTTGCAGGAGACAATACTTGAACAGAGTTCTGAACCTGCACTTCATTTGGTAAATTCTGACACGATTTACTAGACTGCTTTTGTGTACTAGAATGATGAGAATTGCCTGCATCACTAGAACTGTGAAGAGATACATCTGCTTCACTTATCATTTGATGGTGAGACGGTTCAAAGGAATCATCGTCCTCCAATTCTTCCTCAGGGATCAACTCATCAACCTCCCTGCTACTATTGCTACTAACTGTGCTAATCCGTTTATTCATGCTGAGGCGTTTTAGCAATTTTCGACGGCGCTCAGCAGAATCTGCCATCCCAGAGACCTGAGGATAATCAATGAATTATCATCCCACAAAAATTTTTCATTAAATATTTTAATTACTACAATGCTATTGGTAAAGAGTGACAACTTTACTACATATATAATACACAAAGAGAACAATTCATTCTAGAATGACACTCAAGCATCTAAGTAACATCTGTGACACCTTCCCCTTCCCTCAGGGTATTTCCCCACAGGAAGGTGGCCATGGTAGAAAAGTCTCCAAACTATCCTACCCAAAGTTATTTCCTTAGAGCATTCTTTTCTATCATGATTCAGTAGCAGCATATTTGCATTCTTTGAGATTTGTATAAAGATATCAAGTTTCTCTTAGGCAAACTAAATCAATGTCACTACAATGTATGCTAAGTATACCAACTTTGCATTCCTAAATACTGCACTAATACGCTGAACAATTTTGTACCTAATGATTGGAGAAAATACCTAATTCTAGTTGACATAAACAAGAGAAAACAAACTAAACCTTACTGGTTGAGGGGAATCTAGAGAGTCCCCTGGTGTAGTAGGTGTCTCAGGGCCATCAGATGGTGGTGGGTGACGGGTCAGACTCAGCTGTAAACGGTGTCGTTGATCCCGCAACTCCTCCTCGCTACTGTCAATGCTAGTAGCAGAGCTTGCCATAGACCATACTGATTCTTTGTGCTGAAGTGGTGGATGTCTATAAATAAGTTCTCCAGCTTCTTGGTTCTCCTCACTGGATAATGCATGCTCCTCTTCTTCTTCATCTTCCTCTTCTTCTTCCTGAGCAGCCTGAACATCCTGAATTACACCAGTCCTCTCCTCTCTAACTTCATCGTCATCATTGAGCAGCTGGCCATCACGATCCAGATCAAAGGAAGCTTGACCAATGATAAGTCGCTTACGAGGGACCTCTGGTGACTTTTGTCCCTGTAGATCTAGAAGTCGACGGTTTTCTGGATTCAACACTGATGATAATCTGTTTGGTCGTCCAGCTGCTGCCAAAGTATTCATGACTGTGCTTTTCACGGCTGCTTTTTTAGCAACTGCAGCAAATCTCTTTATCCCTGTAGGGGCTGGAGGTGTACGGACAGATTCTTCACTGCAACTTCCAAGCATTTGGCGTGAACGAGACTCACGCATGTTTCCAAGCAACTGAGACATCAGTGGGGACACTGTTGCTACAGATGACCGACGAAGAGCTGCATACAAATACAGACAACCAAACAAAATAATTAAAGAAAGAAAATTAACCAAGTAAATAAGCACAAAAAAATAATTACACAAAAACATAATTCAAAATAAAGCATTCATGCACATAAAAGAATCTATGTACATGTGTGTGTGTGTTTATATACAGTAGTGTATGGTAAGTGTAGAGTAGAATGTGAATGTAAAAGAAAGGGGAGTAAGTGATGGGATAAGGTTAAATCACTGGTGAAAACAAAAATAGATGTGTATGGATAGTTTATATAAAAGAAAAAGTGCGAGTGACTAGAAAGAAGTATAAAAAAATGTATTGAAGGGATATGAACAGTGAGACAAAAAAAAAGAACTAATGAGGGCAATGGCGAGCCTACTAAACAAGGAAGTGGTAACATACAAAGAAAAGGTGAAAAAGAAATACAGTGAATATCATGAAGGGCTGCTGAATGTGTTATATGATAGGGATGTGAATAAGGTGTATCAGGGATGAGTTGGCATGTGGAGTGAGTGTCATGGTAAATGGCTTGGTGAAATGAGAGAAGATAGTAAAAGCATTGCATAAGATGATGTGTGGCAAAGCAGCATGAATGTATGGGACTGCAGTTGAATTTCTCAAAAAAGGATGAGACAATATTATTCACAGGATATCCAACATTTTTTTACCCAAAGGTTGTACACAGACTATCACACTGTGTATGTAAAGGTAAAGGGATCAAGAGAAAATCCTTTTATTACAAGGGAATAAGTCTGCTGACTATACTTAACAAGGTGTATGGGATGAGCAGTGTGGCTTCAAGATAGATGGAGAATGTGTGGATCAGGTGTTTGCTTCAAAGAATCTGTGGGACAAATATTTGCAAAGAGGCAGTCAAATGTGTGTGGCATTTACTTATCCAAAGAATCAAACGGGATAAGGAGAAAGTTAATAAATGCAGTGAGGAGTTTTTGTGAGGAGAGTAGGGCATTTGTGTGAGTAGGAGGGAGAAGGGCAAGAGGTTCTGGTGAAGATGGGTCTGATCAAGGATGTCTCATCACCATGGTTGTTTAATCTGTTCAAGGACAGGGAAAATGAAGTGAGGGAGGTGAAAGCCAGGTGTCTTATGAGTAAATAGCAGGTTTGTGGTAAGCTGGAATGGGAGGTGAATCAATGCTGTTTTCAGAAGCCACACGTCTTCCAGTAGACTCCATAAAAATGTTTCAGAAGCTGGTGACAAAGTCTGGTAGAATATGTGAAAGGAAGAAACTGGGAGTAATTGCATTTAGAAATTAAGTAATGAGGTAGAGGATAGGGTTGTGACAGGATGTTCTGAGTGTAAGTTTGAATGGAAAGGACCTAGAGGGAGTGGGGAGTGAATATGATAATGAATGGAATCATGGGGGCAGAGGTAAGTCATAGAATGGGAGAGGGGGCTACCTATACAGCAATTAATACTATGTGGTGAGGGGGTTGTGCCTGCATGCGGTTGTGTGAGGTAATGCCAGGAACAAATTACTGAGCCCTTGTAAAAAAAATCTCTTGGTTTCTTCTAGTTCCATTTCTAAAAAGTTAATACAATAAGAGAGGATTCATACCCTCTCCCTCGTCCCTTTCAGTCAACTTCTACAAAATGTAGGCAATAAGTGGGAAGTATTCTGTTCCTAGCTCTACTTCATTGAGGTGTACAAGACAAGCAGGTTCATATAAAAAATATATATCTGAAATCATTATGAAACAAATAAATCAGAACATAATTATAAAATGGAAATAAATACAGTCAAGGATATTACTATTAAAAAAATCAAAAAGATCATATGAATAAAGACAGCATTTACTGTCAGAAAACAATATCAATTTCAGTTATAAAAGTTAATGAAATACTACACATTAGTTAGGGCTCTAATATATCTAAACTCAACACCTACGGCATATGTTCCCAAGTAGCAGCATGAAGAGAAAACCATAGTTTACCTGTTTTTGTATCATAAGCACAAAGAAAACAAACAGTGATCCTGATACATAAGCAGCACTGTACATGTACACTATTTCTTAAAAATTCTATGCAGACTGTGACTTTTCCAATATAGCCACTTAATACAATGGTTAATGAGACTACAAGAGCCTATAATTTTTAGCAATTCCCAGATGGCTTTAAACAAAAAAGAGCCAACATGAAATCTTAATGAACAGCAATTAAAGTACATCGGTACCATGAAATAATAATCTTTTTAATACTTTTCTCTTCACTATTTCGTATATTACAACCATGATAAAATGAAAATACGAAGTCTACCTATTTTGGTTTCTTTTTACCAAACTTTGCAAAGATACTATCAAAACACTCAGTTTCGGGCAATCTGTTGTAATTCATCTATTACTTTTAAGTAAAAATCAATGAAATAATCAGCTATGGATCATTTCTGATGAAGAACTGTTCTGTAACTAATTCTCTAAAGAGCAACTGAATCATTAAACTTAACCACTGAATAGCTGGACTCAGCAGCCCATGCATACATACTCTATCATAGTATATGCATTCCATGTCCCTGTGACGATTCTTTTCACTAGTCACATTCTTACTGCTGGCCACCTTGATTAAGTCAGGCGTTGTTCCCTTGTTTTTCTATTTTTCTCTACACTTTTCTGCCTCCTCATTTAACTTTTTAATTTTTGGTATGCTTCCTTAGGTGAATTACTATTTTACATACTGCTCAGGGAAATCGGGTTATAGATGCTGAAATTATTGCTATGGGGCTTGGCACTGTGCTAAACAGTTTCAAATGTAGGTGAAAGTGTCATGATACAGTTAGATATAAATAACATAGTTAAATGTCTACAACTAAAAATTCTATAAAATTTTCCTTTTTGACTTAGACATCTGTTCTACTTATTTACTATTTTTTTTAAGATACATCAAATGAATACATGGCACCTTCATATCAAGAAATATACATAATCTAAATTACAACAGGCATCTGATGAACACTTTTATTTACTGACCTTCATTATCAACCTGTATCATTATAACATTGGTTATCAAACTGTCAAAGATGTTTTGAAAAAATTTATCACATCAATTACTTTAATCATCTAGTTTTTAGGCTTTACCAGACTCTGCCTGCTTGTGGTTACGTCACAAGTGAAAAGTCACCCTTGGTAAGGTTGTTTCATTGGATCAAAACCTTGTGAAGAACTCTCCATTCCAAGGGAGTTCAACCTTTCCCAGCTAATGAGGGAGGAACAACTTTGGGTAAAAATTCTGAGCTAAATCTTCCTCAGTTCATCAGGTTTAGATCTTTCATCACAAAAATAAAAGAAATTACTTCTACTTATCTCTGGACTTTTTATGTTCAAGGATATTCTTCACATTTTACAGATTAGATTTTTCTGACACACTTATCAAAGACTAAACTGTTTTCATGTTCATGTGATAAGATCAAAACTGACATATTTAACATGAGTGATGCAATGAGCATTTTGCTTCAGTGGACTATCTTCCTTCTTATCATTATCTATCTTATACTATGACTCTACAAGATATGAGATGGTGAAGGGCTCAGCTAACGACATATAGTTCCTGCACTACCAAACTTTAGGTTTTTTCATTCATAATAAGTGAAACCAAAACACTTAGAATGAGTTGTATTTGATATATTTATTATCAAGAAAATGCATTATCATAATCACTATAATTCTGAGCTTTTGGAATAACTGGAATTAATGAGAAAAACTTCTTGATAAGACCACAATTAAGATACACTGGGATCTTTCCTCATGCAAAAAGTATTCTGTGTGGTATGAGGAAACATTCTCAGTTATATATATCACAGAATATTTACACGTTCCCTCTTTAGTACACTAAAGCTTTTACAAATTTCCTGTTTTGGTAAAATGCTAAATAAATTCATATCTACCAATTTTAACTAATGTCCCCCCAGAAAAAAAGTAATATAAGGTACTCAATCTAGATACAACTTTTCTAAAAATATGCGAGATAACATTTCAAAATATATAAATAAATAAAATCATCCAAAAGTTAAACTGTACCATTAATATATAAACTGTGGACATACTAAGAATTATTTCTAATCCAGACTGAAATACTAATTTCAAGATATAAAGATATAGTTTGCTTATATAATATTGTTGGTTGCACCATCAAATTTGGCGAATATTTCACGAACATATTAGCATCAATATTGATAAAGGATTCTCCAGTGCCACTGTCTCATTCACAGAATGTTACACTGGCTGTCAATTAAAAACTGCAGAGTATGTGGAACTATACATTAATACATCTGTATATAAGTATCTGTACTGTAATATAAAATGGGAACTATACATTAACACATTAGTGTATAGGTACCGGTACTGTAATATAAAACAATGTATCGTAGTTTAAGGTACCACAGCAACAGTCTAGCTTCTGCAAGACTGCTTCACATGAAGCATTTCTTTTCTATATGGATACACAGAATTCATCTGAAAATTTACATACCATTTCATTTAGGTGATAATAACATCAAACTCATAGTGTGAAAATATAAAGAAATACAAAGCCCAAATTTCATTCCCCAAACTAAATTGTTTCATCATATCTTTTTCAAAATAGAACTTTTTTATACTGTCAGTACAAGTCAAGAATACTTTAGTCCTCTGTAGATGACCCAAGGAAACTTTTATTAAGATCCTGAGTGAGGCAGGTCATACAATCTGTGCCTGCACAAAAAAAAATTAAACATGAAAGCATCCTAGTAGAATCAAGGCTAAATTCCTTCAATAGTATCAGAAGAATGTTATGGGACAACAGGTTATTCATGATGACTCAACGTAGCTATATGAATAACTTAAAAGAGTTTTGCGACAGTCATTAAGTTAATTTGCTATTATGTGACACACATCTTCCTAGTGTCATGAGAGAGAGTTAAATTTTCCCACTGTTCTGACTTACATATCTTTTTGTTATTGTGTGACACACTTAAGTCTTCCAACTGTTGTGCTGAACACTTAAGTTTCCTATTTATGTGTTGTACAGAAAAGTCCTTTAACTGTTGTGCAAACCATTTAAGTTTTTGCTCCATATGACTCTATATGAGCCACTAAAATTTTCTATCACTGTGTCAACCACTTTACACTTTCCTATCTATGTCATCATACACCATCATTCCATCACTATGTCATTCACAAAAGTTGGACCCAAGATTGGGTTCATCTTAGGATTTGAGATTTCCCTTGTGCAGATACTGCTGCTCATCACTAACAGCAGCAGCTGCTTGTAGCCTACAGCAGCAAATATCCAGTTAACCCTAAAGATGAAACAGTTCATTGCCCCCTCATCCAAAAAACCTTTGTGTCTAAGCTTTTTCTCAAGTGAGTGGGGATTCACTACATCATATTTACTATATGATCAAGTAACAGTAGTTCTCATGAGATGTTTTCAGTTGCAGAAATAGAGCTTTCTCACCAACATCATCATTACAAGTTATCTGATTACTATCTTCAACCCGTACATTACAAACAAA
>JAUTXX010192420.1:0-15112 GCA_032273605.1 Panulirus laevicauda | reverse complement strand
ACACACACACATTGCTGGGGGCCATCATGCCTCCACACTGACAAAGGAATACACGAGTGGCGAGGTAAAAACGTTTGAATGTTGGCTCACCTTATCATGACGGACGAGGAAGCGTTGGCGTCAACTCCAGGCGAGGTCCAGCACGGGTGGACCAACAGCCGGGGACAGCCCTGCCTGCAACAATAATAAGCGACTTAGTGATTGTATTCTAAATTGATTAATCTTCAGAAATACTAAGAGGAATAACTACTTTGGGGAAATATGATTTTCCTTATTAACTGCCTTACAACTGAACAAAAACTAGCTTAAATACCTCAATTATGTAATAGGAAACAATTGAAGCCTATCATTCAAAATCATACATTATGCAAGGCTTTGCTTAAAAAAATAAAAAAAAAAAAAAACCATTATACACCCACACACAAGCACGCATTTGCAACTAATTAGTTACCACTAGTGTCTAAGTCGGTTAACTGAAAGAACCTGGTAATTTCATAAACTTGTAATTTTTTCGTCCGAAGATATAACCACCATATTCCCGTAAAGTAATCTGCTTAAAAAAAAAAAAAAAAAAAAAAAAAAAAAAAAAAGTCGGCGGGAAAGTTGCTCGTTGAAACATGTCGCCGCCATCTTGGATTATCCACACGACGGCGGCTGAGCAAGAAGCGACACGTCGGACGGTTATCATCAAACTTTATACACTGTAAAGCATCTGCCCAGTTGTTTACCAATACAAAGTTGAATATCATATGCAAATTTGCCGTCTGGCAGGGACAGTCTCGCGCAAAACGTGAAAAAGGTTGTCGTCGGCCATGATCCAACATGGCGATTTGGCGGGAGAATGCAGGGCTCCGGCTGCCGGCCTAACAGGCGACCGACTTTAGCATTACTAGTCCAGTGTATTAATGCAGCGAGGTGCGCAACACGATTCGGAGCATCGAGGTTAATCGAAATATATGAATACAGGATATATGGGTTGTGATTACAACCATAAGTCATGTAAGATGTGGGTCACTCTTGCATCCAAATTCATTCAGCAACTTTTACCTAATCGTAATGTGCAATGTTTCGCGAGTTATTAATCCGTAATATACGCTATAAATTCAGTACACACCTGTAGCCTTATTAACAGCTTCTTGTAATGCATCTGTGGGTGAATTACCGTACCTAAGGGGTCAGCCAAATCATAGATTGCACTAAGTAATATACCAAGTTATTTCCTTTTTTGTCACCAACATAACACTCGAAAAGAATACAAAACCAGACACATGCAAGGCCAAGAAATATGAGATCTCAAGAGGCACTTCCGACACATGAAGGCAACCACTTCGCCGGCAAATCATCCCAGACCACAATTATTTTCCATAATTCCTCACATTTACACATATCTCTGCTTTCATACATACTTTGCTGTTCTACCCAACATCTGAAGTAGCTAACTTACCTCTTCTTTCTTAAAATCCAAAAATCCCCAGCTCAGCACACTGGGTACATCCTTCTCCTCCGGGCACCAAGAGCAAAATGAGTTTGAAAATGGGATTCGTCAGGGAAACCGTCGCCAAATTTTCGTCTCATTACCCTACTGCGATTTGGGTTATATTTCTGACATCTGATTTTTAAATATGCTTATCAGGTTTCCGTATATTTGTACAATAAATATAAATATAAATCTTTTATATTAAATGAATACTTTAAATTAATTATTTCTCCGTTGAATTTTAATTAATCTTAATATTCTAAACACAAGCCAGTCAAACGAACAATTGCAGAAACATCTAGAATTTTGACAATTCCCGCCTCTTTGAGTTACTAAATGCCCTTGTCAGATGAATAGACTCAGTGTTTATTACACCCTTTCACAAACAATAAACTTAAATATACAGACGGTAATTGATCATGATACGATACTGTATCCTTCAATGATAATATCAGAATGCAATTGGATTAATACTTTCAAACACAGCAATGTCAGTGCAACGACCAAACAGCTGCAATTACAAATTACATAACAATCCTTTTGAATTTCTCGACAATCCAGTATTTTCTCAATATGTACGCCGATATATTGAGTATCAAAACAAGAACAATACATTTTGTAGACCTTTTATGACTTCGATACATTGTAACACTTCTCACAACAGTACTTCAATGTTCTAACAAGCTAGCTTGGTAGTTGCCAAAGTCTCCCAACAATTGCAAATGCCGGCACATAAGTCAAGTGTAAGAATGTAGCATCATACCTAAGCAAAACGAACAATCATTCAATTATAGTTTAATGAACTAGGAATAATGTACATTACTAATTAGAGCACCAATTTACTATCAATATGCCACATACCAAATTTTCCATATATTTTAATTTAAACTACTCAGTCACTACCCATTGAACACGACGGAACAACCCATAAGCACCCTTGAAGACGTCGGTATGATCCTTGAGCACAACAGTACAACCCTTGATCCACGATGTTAACATCCTAAGACAAGGGCAGGAAAACCTTTAGAATGATGGACTGGCCTTTGTCCTGACACCTAAAACTGAAGTCTGGTCAAAGGCTATACACACAATAGCAATACTCTATCGTCGGGCACCAAAACTTCGCCAAGCACACTGCGTTACTGGAACAATCCAGACCACTGCTCACTCAAACCCAGCCACCCTCAGCACATAAACCAGTGGTTACAGGTTGAAAATCAGGCTGATGTATTACCTAACGTAAACTTATCTCACCACACAGGCCAATGTTTATAGGAAGCAATCCGGGCCAATGCTCAGCCTAACCTCAACTTAAATCACCATACAGTTCACTGTGTACAGGTGTGTTGGGGGGTTTTAGTAGTACAGAGCAATGACTACCCTAATCGTATCACACAATGAAAGTCGATACTCATTCTCAACACACAAGATAATGTGTAAGGAAACAGTTAACAACGAGGCTCACCCTAGCCTAGCCTACTTTAGCGATCCAGAACACTGTTTAACCTAACGTATGACTAGGCTAATGTGTAAGGGGGGAATTGTCAATGCTCTTCCTTACCACACAGGATAATGTGTAAATGGAAACAATTAAGGTTAAACTCATCCTATCCTACCCTAACTGACTAGGCTCATCCTAGCCGAACCGACCTTAACTATTAACCTAACCGACCTTAACTTTTAACCTAACTATATAGGATAACATGGGCCATTGTGTAAAGGATCACTCGAGGCCAATGCTCACTGTAACCTCACCTTGCCCTCAACCACACATTGTATTTTATTTCTGCTTTTGGGATATCCAAAGTAAGATGGGCCCATTTAGGACCTTGGCATAAGTTAATTCCTTGAGGAATAAACTGAAATCTGATTCTTTGCATTTTATATTAATGCATATGAATTCATTGTAATGAATAAATAAAACTTAATACAACTTCCATTCATATATGTTTTCTTGCCTACATGTCTGATGTACTTAAAAGAATACTTAAGGTTAAAAAAAAGGGTATAGTAACTATACCATTTATTGTGATACAGTCTGGTATTGTTCAACAGTGGATGGAGTACACTAAGGCAGTTAGTAATGTATATTCCTCTGCATTCTGATGAATAATTCATGGGGTTATGAATTCTTCCTTCATTACAAAACTGTTAAAAAGCCATCTTGAAACAACTGATACATGAATTACAATTAATATGAACTACACAGCTAAATGAGCCTGAAAAACAAGGATTTAACAAAAACTCACTTCTGATATAAGTATGAAGGTCTTCTGAATCTTGCCATAACTGATAAACACAATTAAGAAGCACAATAAGGAAGAATTATAAAATGGCCATATGGTCATCTGTTGGTATATTTCATCATTATTAAAATTCCTGAAAACTATCAGGTTATCTATAGACAACACAGGAAAATATTAATCTTTCATTTTTTATACATACAATGCTTCTCCTACATTAGTGAGGTACAATCACACACAAATTAACAATGGCTGCATTTGCTCACATCCACTTCCTAGTTGTCACAGTTAATGTATGGAAACCAGAGTGTACAATCCACAACCAAGACCCACAGACTATTTAAATGTTTACTTTGAAAATTTCATATGCCTTAGTTCAGCCCACTGACAGCAGGTTGCCCCCCCCAAATACCACTCAATTCAATTCATTCTGCCCCATGCATGCCTCTCACCCTCCTGAGAGTTCAAGCCCTGACACTCTAAGGCCTCCTTCCATCTCATTCTTCATCTCCCTCTCCTCATTCTTACATACACTCCAAGTCCCCTCCTTCACATCAAATCCTAAACCACCTTTTCTCATTGATCTGCTGCACCTTATTGCCATACTTTTGATCACATTACTTTCAACTTTTCCCTTTCATGCAATTTTGTAAACTCTCTCACCAGCTTCTGGAATTTTCCTCTGGAGTTTGCCATTGAAGCCATGTGATCTGTAAACAGCAACTGATTCATTTCCCATGTCCCCCAATACGCTCTAAGGCTCTTACATTCAGCTCCCTAAATATCCCTTCCATATCACTTTGTGTAAAGATTACATAAACCTATATTGTTTACAAAACATAGAAAGATGTTATCACTAGTCTCTAAATATGGGTCAAAGATTATTTCCATGGGAATAACCAACATGTAAATGAGGACAGTACATCTGTAAGTCAGTGAATGTGGCTTATAACATTTTCACGAACATAATCATGAAATTAAATCAACAGGTCAATACATGTAGTTTAATCTTACAAAATGATGTCATATTTCAGACATTAAGAAAATCTCTGTTTCTTTAGAATCATCAAAATGATATCCAAATTAGGAAAACTGATCTCACAGCATTTCAATTTCATTGTGTAGTTAGTGAATACACAACAGGTAAATCAGATGATAACTATAGAAACCCAAAAACTTCCTTTAAGGATCTAAATCAATAATGGGATTCCTGTCAAAATCTAAATGCTGTTATAGGAGCTTCTGTGAAATTTTATGTCAAGAAATGGATGGAAGGGTTCAGAAAATAGAAAGATATATGTCAACAGATACAAAAAAAGTATTATTGGATGATACATATAGCTCAACAGTTACGCAGCATTTAAAATGTATACGAGAATAAGAAAAGAGTATGGTATACTAAGGGAGGAGTACTTCAATTCTGATCAAAACATAAGGTACAGAGCAAATGATCCTCCAAATCTATCACGTAAATTTATAAGCTGCATATTGTCAGTTTGAGAACAATAAGTCAGACAGAAGAATTTCACTGTTATTGTTTTCCTCTAATGCCTTCAGACAAAAATACAATGGTCATACATCCAGACAAGTCTGGTTACAGTGGGTGATAGAAATAAACTTCTACTCATAAAAGTCAAATGAAAATATTGAACTGTAGAATCTTATCATATTGGTCAGAAGGAATTCTTTGAACACTTTAATTCACAGCATTCATGAACAAGGGAATAATGTTAAGTAAAGACCTAAACAAGGGCTAAAGACGATATGGGAGAGCAGGGCATGATATGATCATCTAAATTAATTTGTGCAAATTAATTAACATCATCTGTTGGCAGATAATGTCTTCTAGTCATTAGTTTCCATCAACAAAGATAATAAGTAGCAGGCATAGCTAAAGGACCTGCAATAATGAAATAGTTCTTTATATGCCTATTTTCAGTAATTTAGAAGATGAACTAGAAACAAAAGATGTAACAACGACAAATATGGAGTTGCCTGAATAACAAGTCCTCAGTTTGTGTTAGTCTTAAAAATATAGTTATATATCAGATGATGTGACTGAACATTATCTGGGTTTGATGTTTTTCAAGCATGATTTATTCTATCCATATGAATCAGATTAGAATGAAACCCAGAAAAAATTACTCAAATGATTCATCAGAATTCTGTTTATGATTGACAGAATTTTCTTCTTCAGCATCACCCTGATTAGACACATGTGGTTCCTCTTCTTGGAACTGAAGACGAGCTGAAGCCAGATGTTCACCATGGCTATCATCACCTTCTGAGACAAAAGTTGGAGGTTTATGTAGCTCTGGATTGTGTGTACGTGGAACAAGGACTGTGGGGTCTCTACCAGTAGCTTCTTCAGGTGGATCAAGCTCATCTGGGGTTTCGGGTGCAGGGGGCGGTGAATGATGAAGGGATTCTCCCACTGGCTGAAAAGAAAAACAGTATATTATGTAAAAATGGAAATTATTTGTATATAAAAGTGATTGGCACTTAAATTATTAGTCTTATTTCATGACCAGTTTCGCATTCTGACAAGAGGAGGCATGGAGGCATGTGGTTGACAACAAACTGCTGTAGGAAGAAGAACCAATAAAACATCAGCTCCTGTCATCTGCTTTTATATTCTTCAAAAATAAATGAAGTGTAATTATCTATTTGCTGTTATCCCTCTAATGGTTTAACCTGTATAACAAATACTGAATAACCATCAGGAAAGTATGGTCTAACTGAAAAACCATCACCAATTCATTTCACAGGTGTGGGTGGTAGGTGTCTGTCCTTCAATTCTCCTTTGTTAGAGTAGTGAAATAAGCTGTTTAAACACATTAATTAAATGGGGTTACCAAGCATCTCTTTCCAGGAGCTCCTGCAGCTCTTAGGCTACACTACTTCCAGTAGTAGGGAAATGATGGACTCCTTAGAATGGGAAGGTCTTTAATGAAAGTGTAATTATAATTATACAGCCTTGCCAAAAGTGATTTTTCACTCGCAGTGTAACCTTGTGCAAGAAGATTCTTGTAATACCTATCACAATGATATAAAGATTCTCCAAATACAAGCCCACCTCAACATGCTTGGCACTCATTTCTATTAAAAGCACTACACTCCTCCCATCCAAATCACTCCATAACTAACCACCCACCACAAGTAAAAGTTAAGAGCTTACCCCTGTCTCATGCTTCAGTAACCTCTATTCAAAACACACAAATAATGAAATAAAAAAAAATCTAAACAACCACTTATCTTACTCATTCTTAAACTCTCACACCATTCGATATATACCCGTCAGATGCAACATTCCCTAAACAAACACGTCACACTTTCCCATCTATACTTTGGACATCACTCATCCCTATAATGCTATAAACACCATTTCATCATACCATATCCCAAAACCTATTATAAAGATGTAATTGTCTTGCACTCTTTGCACATAGATGCACTCACAACACTATATCATATAACCTATGATCCTGACTGGTGGATGTGGCCATTTTCCTGAGAGCTGCTGGAACCTCATAAAAATAAAAGGGACTCCTGGGGCAGGAGATAATTAAGTAATCTTGGTATCAAGACTCACCTGTAATGTATCTTGTGTTGTCGACACCTTCTCCAGTGGGGCAGTTTCATCTTGAGCATCAAGTCGTGTTCGACTTGTTTTTTTGCAAAATGCTGATCCGTCTACACCTAGAAGTGAAGCTAATTTGGCTCCATTTTCGATGACCTGGTGAATGGTAAAGATTTTATGGAATTGATAATAAACTGCCAAATAACCGAACAGAAATCTAATCTTAGCATGATAATGTTACTCATTATTTTTGTAGTAAAAGAAAGAAATATTTAGTATAACATGATATGAAAATCACCTCAAGAGCAGATTGTTTAAGGTTTTAAAGGATACTGAATGTAGTGAGACAGATTAAACAAGCAAAAATATTATCTTATGATAACGATGTAATGTGTTTCATTAGCAGAAAAAATTGAAAGACTGAAAATCTTTATCAATAATAGGCATGAAGAGACAGTATGCAGTATTAGTAGATGGCTTTACATTCACAGTGCAGACCTGTTGATGGTCTGGCATACTTTCTGAAACCTTTTCAGTACCATTCAGTTTCTAATTTGCCACATTTCTTTTGATGTCATTTTCTTCTTTACTACTTTTTCCCTTGCATATATTTGCAAAAGTAACTATCAATCTAAATGTAAGTGCTCTGACTTACCAAGTAAACACACATGAAAAATCTATCAGCAAATGTTTCAGGTATTTATATCTGGTCTTCAAAATAAGAAGACTTCTCAGTTCATTACTTTTCTCAAGTCAAACCATTTGCTGTTTTTCATTATACTATGATATACAAACTTCCATTCAGCAATATTTACACACTATACTATTCAAATATTTACACTCATACCAGTTAACATCCATCATACAATACTGTACAATCTAACTTCCCTTATTCAACCCTTACAAACCAAAACATCTTTCACTCTATCCTTCCACCTCCTCTTTGGTTCCCCCCTTTTCCTTTTTCCTTACTTCTGACATGTGCAACCTCTTAGTTATCCTTTCCTCACTCATCTTCTCCTTATGTCCAAATCACTCAAGTACATTCTCTTCAAATCTACCATCGTTACACCGCATATAGTCCTCAAACATTTCATTTCCAACATATCACACAATCCTTTACACTTTTGTCTATGGCCCATTCCTTGCATCCATACAGCACCAGTGGGACTACTATGCCATCAAATATACCCATCCTTGCCTGTATGAACAGCGACCTCTTTCCACACATTTCTCAGTGTATCCAAAACCTTTGTCCCCTCCTGTATCTTGTCCTCACTTCAGCTCCCTGGCTCTATCTGCTACCATATCTATTCCCAGGTATGTGAAACACTCCACTTCCTCCAAGGTCTCCCTATTCAAACTCACAATCCAAATAAATTGCCTCTTTTCACTCTAATGCCTAATACCTTGCTTTTATTCTCATTCACTCTCAACTTTCACCTTTCATACATTCCCAAACTCAGATTCTCTCTCAAAGTGCCACCAGTGCTACACTGTCAGCAAATATCAACAACTCCCAAAACCCCCAACCCAAGAAGACTGAATACTTGCTCCTCTCTCATGACCCTCACCATTCCATCCATAAAAAGATTAACAAGCCAGGTGACATCACATACCCCTGCCAAAGAACCATCATCACTTGAACTACTCACCCTACTGTCTACCTATTTGCCCACATGCATTAATCTACTGATAAAAACTCAGTGCCTCTAGGAAGCTGCACTTTCCACAGAGCATCTCTATCAATCCTTTCATATGCTTTCTCTAGATCCACACATGCCACCATAAGCAGCGAATGGCAACAGGTAAGAGTAATGAAGAGGGAATGAATGAGAATAGGAGTTATTTACGAAAGCAGTGCAAGCATGTGCAAAAGAAGTGGGTGGCATGTGAAAAATGGGCAGGTGAGAAAGGTTAGTGAGTGGTAGAATGACAAAGTTGCTAGTGAGAGAAAAGGTGATGTGTATGGACAGTATTTACAGGGAAGGCAAATGATTAGGAGATGCACAAGTGGAAGCAGCAGGAGGTCATGAGGAAGGAGACTACTCACCTCAGTATCCAGGTCTGCCCCAGTTGACTGTCGGAATTTAACCATCCTCACTTCAAACTCGTTGATCATTCTTACTGCTCCTTCCTAGCGATAAATAGAGAATTACAACTATACACATGCCTAACAATGTTTTGGTGCACTTAAAATGTTTTCTAATGATCTGCTAATCATCAAAATTCTGATGGATTATTTGTGCAAATTTTTGCAACATAATGGCACATGAGCATAACACTACATCCATAGATTAAAGGCCTAGAACTATCCCTTATCATAGTATGATGAGCTGGTCCTTTAGTTAGGCTTTAGATTTTCCCATTTTTTCACAGCTGCATACCACTTTGTTCAATAACGGAGAGCATAAGGATAGGCAGATGGACTACATTGCCTACTGAAATAAAGAGTATGACCCATGGAAATTTACAGTGTTCGATTAGCAAGCCATTAACCCAGTTTGTTACACCAGCTGCCCCATTAAGAAAACTGATCAGCTAAATACATGCAAGTCTACTAATCTACTTGTGGGCTTCTTAAAAGCTCATTTCAGTAGCTATATACTTGGTCTTAATGCTTTAGAAAATTAGAAACTGTGGAAATGAAACCTAGGTAACAAACACCTTCCAATAACTTTTTCCTTTTGTAATTATTCTTAGACAGGCTTCAGAAGAAAAAGGAATAATACATATGGATCAACTGAGTCTTAAAAAAATCTGTTTGAAAGAGTTTTTTCTTCTCTGATCTTAAACCTTCACCATTTCCAAAGTTACTTTGGGTAAGGCACATACAAAACTGATTATCATGAGATAATGACAGCAACCATATTAATACAATCACTGCAAAGGAAAGTAATGATGAAAATCAGTCGCCTTCATTGAAACACTTAGCAATCTTGTTTCTCTCAACCACTAACTAAAGAGGTTGCCATACTGGTATTTGTGATGGTATGAACAGGTCAATTATAGCATCTACTAGGATGGCAGAGGCACTACCATTTAGCTTTGGCTTTCAAAATTATAATAAGTATCCTCTAACAACTGAACTGAGATGAATAACAGTATCCTGTTGTCTGTAGTAGTCTACCAAAGACTGTGACAGGCTAAATCAGACTTTCACTTGATATGTGATCCAACTCAATACTTGACAAGTTTTGCAAACCTAACGTCACTTCAAGTCATCAGGAAAACACAAAAAGAAGTACTGTAATGCCCATGCAGGTAACTGAACATGAAACAAATTTATTCTGATTGTAGTAGTGAAAAATCAGGAAATCCACTAATTATGTTTTGTCTCATTCATGCTTCAGTGGTTACAAGAAAGAAGATAACAACAAGGATTCTAATACTGTGTGTACTAGTGGCACTGGAAAATTTGTAGTCATAATGATTTCCCAAGGTCACCAATTCTAGCTACATACCATTTAAGTTCTTTATGTTGTCATCCACTTACAACAGCTAAATACATGCAAAATTCCAAAAGTTCTATATTTCAACTAAATTCTGAAAAAACTTTGTAGCTGATATCCAAAATGTCATACATTTTGTTTATGTTTGCATGATAATCTTAACAATCTTAAAATATTTTAAAAACAGGTTCACTAAATTAAGTGATTTGTATTTATACCTTATCATCGTGGTTGTAAAGAAAGATGGCATAGTTGAGGCAGACACTGGGATCTCGCACCTCTAGACTTATGGCCTGCTCATATGCCTGTCGGGCATTTTCTTCATCATCTAAGTACGTAAGAGCAACTGTTTGGAACACAGATAACAAGTTAGCAAAACAAAAATGTTAAGTACTCTTAAATTAGGGTAATACCATTAACCAAAGAAGTACATCAGAGGTTATTGATTATTCCAAGAGCTCAGAGTATATTCTAGTGTAATCTACGAAATCAATTTATTGGTACAGAATAAATAAGGGTGAAAGACAGTGAGAGAAAATCTGAAGGAGTTCACAACATATAAGTAAGGATGGATAAGGAGTTAAACCTGAGTATAACATACATATTGTGATTGTTCCTGTAAAGCCTGTATGTCATTCTCTACATAATCCCCTAAAAATAAATGCACTAAAACCAGCTTGAAATAAACGTTATACCCCCAAAGCTTTGGTACAGATAGTCAGGTGAGATTTGAGACTATATTTTCACTACCATCCCACACAAAATTACTCAAATGCACAAAACTGAAAATCATTTCTCTGAAGTCTCTGATAAACTTCAATCCTATTTAGTTCCCTCATTGCATATGCCCATCTCTCCCACTGTTATTGTACCTTTTAATGTAAAACAGCCATAGGAAATGTCACAAGAGACACCAGTAAAAATAAGTACTAGTTATCTATTGCTAAGAGATGTAGCAGCTCATGTCAACAAACAATGCCAGCCTTAGATAGATAAGAGATACACAGAGGAGAGGTAACTCACAGCACTCCAGACCATAGGTTTTTATTCCAAGCCATTTGCAGACCAGTTTCATTCAATTTCAGCTTAATTACCTGATCTAGCAGTGAAGACTCCATCTAAATTAGTATATCTACATAAAATAACCAAAACAGAAACAATATCCATTCTAGGTACTAGTACTGAAAGAAAACACAACTAAATGAATATTAAGACGGAATGGTGCAAGAAGAAACTAGTTGCTGACCTTGGTATGATGCTTAAAGCATTACCCAGTTTCTGTAACTAAGAAGATACAAGAAACAAGGACCATTAGTAAGCCTTAAAGTGTCTTCCATATCAAAATCATCATAAAATAAAATGAGCTACGAAGAAAAACTTATCTGTGTGCAAAAAACAAACTAAATAACATTTGTACTATAGCTGCTAATGCTAAAAATCCTGAGCACAGTTCAACAACTCAATCAGAATCAAATGTCGTAAACAATTCCTACATTGTTGTCACATGTTTTGGAATGAGTAGAGCAAACCATCTACAAAGGCAAAGGAGTAGTTCAACTGGGTAGGAAATGGATCCGTGAAGATTTACAACTCCTGAGAGACCACTTCTTAGAGGATGATTATTCGATGGTTGATGGTAAACCTTGCCAAATTCTTAGGCTTATTTACTTGGTAACCACTGTCTGGCTGGCGGATGGTCACAGTACCTCTTTCTTAACAAGCCTCTTTGTACTCTCTGTGTATTCTCCTCAGGCATGCTCCCCTATTCTACTCTTCTATTTACTATGCACTACCCCTACACATAAAGAGCTAGAAACATACACTCTGTCTTCAGATACCACATATCATCATGTACATACTGGCTAGAAGCATGAAGATGTGTCCTTTTGTAGGCCTCAGATTGACAGCAGCAGAGAGGAAATGGAATGCTGATGTGTACTGCTGCATGGTGAGATGAACCAATCCAAGGTTGTAAAGAATCTTCCAGTCAAATGGTGCTAAGTAGTTTGCTCGCTTTAAACAGCTTATAGCCTATAGACAAAATACAATAAATGCATTGACATAAACCATACAACTCAAAATGCAAAATATATCACATGGCCATACATCGTACTTACAAGGACTTCTAATTTGAACAGATGTATCTCAAAATCAGACGCCACAAATAAAAAATCATCTTTTCCCATGTGCCTTTCTAACTCTATGTTTTACAAAAAAAAAAAAAAAAAATCCTCCTGTAAGATTCTCCCATCACACACATTTCTATGTTTATACCCACAAGTATAGGCTGGATATGGTTCTCATTTATTCCAAATATCATCAAACCATATCTTTTTTTAGCTCCTTGATTGCTTCTTCTAACACTGGTCTAACCCATTTGTTGGCCAGCTGATTAAGCTTGATTTTGGTCTTCTCTAAAATATGCCTTTTTCCACCAAGATTCTTCATCTGTAATTTGCTATTTACCAATTTTTCCATCAAAATCTAATAACATCCTCCTCAATAGGATATATAATTTTTTCTGTAATTTCATCGCAGTTTCGTCTGCCACTCAAACTTAATGTAAGGCATTAACTCAAAAAACACTCCTTTCCATAAAATATACTCACTGCTACATATTTCTTCTTCCCAAAAAAGCACATGGCAATATTATTCCAGAGTGGAGGAGATTCTGGAATAGACTGGGCAGCCACACGGTATTTGGCCAGCGCAACATCAAAGTCCTGGTGGCTCTGGGAATACGCAATGAAAAATTAAAGGAAAATAGATCTTAACACAATCAGTAATATTTCAAATACAGAATCTTGGAAAACACCCCAGCAAAAATATCTAAATATCAAACCAAAAACGTCACAAATTTACATCAGGATTATGATTCATCTATATATACTACAATTATCAAAAAGTTGTGTCAAACACAAGCAAGAGAACTGTATGCTGATGCATCATAATCAAAGAACTACAAGAAAATATATTAATACCATATTACCACTAGATATATGAAAGGGCACTGTATAACTTCACCTACATACAATTAGCTGCTTACTGTACAGATGTATCACCTGCTTATCTACACCTATACTTTCATTCTCCTGCTTTCAAATGGCTGATAGACATGTATGGCTTGGGTAGTATTTATTTACTACACTATCAAACTTTGCATATCCTTAAACACCTCGAAAATCACAGTCTTCTCTGATTACCAGCATGGCTTCCATAAGGCAAGATCCACTGGTGATATTCTTTCCTACTTACTAATGTCTGGTCATCATCCCTGCAAGATTTTTGGGGAGTCATGTGTAGTTGCCCTTGACACATTTAAGGCTTTTGAAGGGTGTGGCATTGAGGGTTTCATCTCTAAGTTCCAGTGTATGGGTTTCCCATACACTGTGTCCCTTAAGGTTCTGTCCTGTCCCTTACACTTTTTCTCATTTTTTCAACAATTTCCTCTCCTCCACAAATAATCCAATGCACTCACACACTGACAACACTGCATTCATCCACATACCTCAATTCTGCTCCCTCTTCTCTCAATCAATTTGCATCTCATCTTGACATGGCTTCCTCAATAAACTCAAAATTGTACAGGTTATCTCTGTGGGGTATGCAAAACCTTGTGAAGTTTAATGCCTTGGATTCAAGACCCAGTTTCTACTCACCTATCAAAAACTCATCACAACTCTTATCTCTCTTTGATGGTTCTGTCATTCCATCTCTTGACTTAATGAACATACTTGGCATTACTGTAACATCCACTCTTTCTTGGAAGCCCCACATTACATGAATAGCTAAGTCTGCCTGTTTAGATGTCAAAACTTCTCTTCTGAACTGTTGCTCCGTTTATGCGAGGAACTGATTCATCCTTGTATGGAGTACTGCTCTCACATTCAGGATAGTTCTAACTCTGCATCCTTACTTGGCAGAGTCGAAAGTAGTCCGCTTCATAAACTATCCCATTCTATCTTCCAAATTTGACCCCCCCTTGCCCTAAGCCGCAATGATGGTTCACTTTCCCTCTTCTATAGGTATCGCTTTGGTTCTTGCTCCCAAGAGCTGGCTGCTTGTTTGCCTACACCACTAGCTAGACCACATAATACTCACCAAGCTGCTTCATCACATGATTATTGCGTGGCCATCAGCAACTCAAGGGTGAGTCGTTTTGATACCTGCTCCTTTCCCTGTAAGTCGAAGCTTTGAAACTCTTTTTACCTTCTCATGTCTTTCCCAATATCTATGACCTAACACATTTCAAAAGACAAATTTTTCACTTTCTCAAAACTTCATAAATACTTTCCCTTGTCTTTTCTTTTTCCATTTCATAATTTTCTCTATACTTCAATTAAGGCCTGGTGCTGATGTG
>JAUTXX010192309.1:0-15113 GCA_032273605.1 Panulirus laevicauda | reverse complement strand
TTCTGCTTCATATCCTCGGAAAAGAGATCTCACCCTGTCAGCGGTGGTCGTATGTAGCTTTACGGTCCTGTCTCTGATCGCAGACATCACCACGACCTTAGAGGACTCTCCTCCAGGCGTGGTTCATTAGCTCTCCTGTCATCTGTTCACCCGATGTACCCCTACATACCTTTGTAATACGAACATCCAAGAAATTTTCTTGAACGTTACAACGATTTAAATACATAAGGCATGTGAACACTTCATGCCCGGCGAAAGACTCCACTCCAAGACACAATTTGACAACTCTATATCCATTCCAACTGTGTTGGTTATGAGGCAATATCACTCTCGTCTGTCCGCTAATTGCAGCAACAGAGACGGAATGGTATTCCCGGGTGATCATTGATGTTTGTTGGAAGGTTCTTCAAGTGTCGTCTGTGTATTGGACCACATTGGGTCTCGATGGAAGACAGGTCACGAACCTCGCTCTGCACTGTACTTCCTACAAATTTGTGTGATGCAGTACAGACGTCCGTCTTATGAAGTTTCCAGGCACTCTCTCCCTCCAACCATTCCTCTCGCTCCTCTATGATATTGCTAGCATCTCCCTGTTTTATAGGTATCATTTCGGCCACTCCTGTCGTGAGGTAAGTGCATCCATCCCCTGACACCAAGGCTTGGACCTGTGGCACGCATTTGGCTGCTGCTTCTTATACTTTCTGTTTGGAGACCTGCCACACGAAGATTGACCGTTACAAATGGTTCCTGCAGAAGGTAACCACTTTCTCCTACTCTGGCCGTCACTCCCTCCCTCCCAACCTGGCAACCACACCCTACCTGGTCACCACATCCTCCCTCGCCAACATCACTCACTCCCTCATAGGCCACGACATTTTGACCGGAGGAATGGCATTGTTCAGTGGCATAACCATTCACCCCTGCCACGTTCCCCTCTTCAATCCCGTGATTGCAAAACCTTCCCGCTCAGCAAGAAAATATTTTCCCGGAAATATATCACCCGAACAACCAGCAATTTTTACGCTGTCAAGGAAATTAATGAATCAATGTTAACTGTGTATGGGAGGTTTGCTGTCGAGCGTCTGCCAAGTTCCTCAGTGTGTTTACAAGTGTGTGTGTGTGGGGGGGGGGGGGGTTAATTGTACTTTTGGCAACGTTTTTGACGTACGTGGAGACAGACAACAAGGCAGGACCGCCATTTTTTCCTTTTTTTTTTTTGTAAAGTGATTAATGCTCATCACACGAAAGTGCTCGAACAATTCTATCATTAGTGTCAGTGTACCATCTCGTACAAAAATTGAGCTGAGTGATGCTTATGACGTCATTCACCTTGCTATAGTAATATGCTGCAATTCAAGGGCAACAGCTGCACGATTATCTGAATTATGGTTTAATAAGCGCTCTGATAAATCTTTAGCAGTCACCGGAAAGGCTAAATAACAAACTCTATCCGGGAACCTGAGTAATAATGACAGTAAAGAGTAGTATATACTGACCTGGACTCAACACATCATAGAAAACGGACAATAACAGAGGCGCCGACGTTCGAGTGCAATATTTTCGCCGTGGTGGTTGATGTCGTAAGGGGGGGGGCGCCTCTAACAAGGTAATTCACGTCACAACGGAACTGAGATTACAAGTATTCGATAGTTACTAAATAAACCTTAATAACCCCTGCCTGTATGAGTGTGTAATCCTCTCAAATTTAGCTGCATTTTTGAAGAAAAAAAAATGATAATAATGATAGTAATTATAACAATAAATTTCCCCCAACAGATTCAGTTAAATGAAAGTGGGAGAAACTATGAAAATGCAAGTGAATGGGTTTTGAGAACATTGTCTTAGCCACATATGCTGCACTGATTGAGGAGCAAAACGCTAATGAAGAACCAAATACTAATAATGGTTTCACTGTGTTCCTGGGTTATGGGGAAAATACGTAGATGACAAACTTGTTTTATTACGTTCAATTATCATTATACAATTTAGTTTAATATGAGGACACCAATGTTAATAATCTCCTCCCTTTATCCGCGCTTCGTTGTATGTCTGCTGAGGAAACTTGAGATATTTTCAACTAATGATCAATACTGTGTAGATATATGCGTTGTACCACTGTTACCTTTCTTGGTGTTGTCGCTGTTGATGACTATTAATCAATACATTTCTCGCGATACACGATAGAAAATAGATTGTTGTACAATGTAGTACTCATGTTTCACATGACTAATATACGTACGCGTAATATTTTGCTGCACAAGTACTACAAAACTACCACCACAGCCGCTACTCATACCATAGTCATCTGTCTTGCTCAACACCACAGCAGCCTTTGCCCTCGTATCCACAACAGTAAACAGTCTTCTTGCCTTTACGACAGCCACTGTCTTCACTGTTAACACAATCATTTAGCATGTCCCCACTGTCATCGGCACAGCCACTGCCGACATCACTACAACGATCATCTCTAACCCCCTCACCCCCCACCACTGTCCTCGCCTGCTCCATCCACCACCACAATCACATTCCTTTAACAATGCCGAAGCCATAACCACACACCACCCGCTACACATAATCTCCTCTCACGCCACCAGAACAACAACTGTTCATACCATTTTTTCGTGACTTGGGCAAAACGTGTTATCACATTCACCACATCTTCAAAGCTTCCATCGTGGCTTATACTGTTGAAGACATCACGAACATAGCCTCACCTCCTCTACACCATTATTCACCTTCACCCTCTCCTCCTGCCCCCATCACCATCCTCTGGACCAGTTACAAACTTTCTCCCTTGACACTACCATCACGTCTACACCCTCGCGCTACCATTCTCTCCAACCATCACTCACCACCATTCGACGCTCCCATCACCACGGCTCTCTACACACCAAAACCCTACAGTATAACCACACAACACTCCCGCCCAAGCCTACACCAATCAACGCCGTGAACTTCGTCACGACAGATCATTACAAAAACAAATTACGTACACACAGTCCTATTAACCAGAACGAAATCTGCTCTCATAAAGTATTATTAAGGATGCATTAGGCCAAACAGATCATATTTTCCTATAAAATCCTTGACGTACGGACACAAACACGGAATTATGGTTGGTCTCGCGTTCACAAATCCTCTACAAAGACCAAAAATTCATAAGGGAAAAAAAAGTACGAGTACGTTGATAACTGTTCGTCATTAGTACATACAAAGGCTGAGGGTATGACTTTTCGCAACTAAGAGTGAGCTCCATTCAGCCACGGTCGAGGAAAAACAAAAACGAGAGATAAAATCCTGAGAGTGATGGAAAAAAAAAAAAGATGTTCGGCAGTGCATCTGCTCTTTTGATGCTGAACGCATTAATGACGCAGTTTTTTTTATATCAAAGCTGCATTTTTGTTCAATTACGGCGACACCTGAGGCGGTAGACGAATCTATCCAGCCTGATGACGGACGAAACAAATTTGATTTTGATGTTTCTTTTTTTTTTATTATTGAAGCTGGACCAGCGTCCTCTGATGAAATATATCAATTTAGCCAAAGAAAATCTTAGATTCAAATATACATATATATATATACCAAAATCTTCAACCTTCAGAGGGACAATTCTTTTACCAGTAAGCCTCCGCCATATTAGACGACATGACTTATTTGAAAGTCTGCTGACTCTTACTCCCGGATATCCAACCAACAAATCCACAAAACCTTTATCATAATTTTCTGAAACTTGTCAGGTGAGTTACAGCTGGATAAGAACATGACTTACACAAATGCTCTTGTGTTACTATGTATGTATGATACAATCATAATATGTTAATATAAGATTTTGATTCTTTTTGGGTGTTTTAAATCTATATAATGATGCCATACTCATAACCTTGATTTCTATTATGATTACCATAGTTATAACCATATCAAATCATAATATCATCATCGTACAAAATTCAGTAAAATATAGCACAGATATCCTGCAGGGTTGGAGGTCCACAACCTGAGGAGATTGTGAATATACTTGTGATGCTTGAAGATCGAGAAATGGGTAGGATGAATTGAAGGGGATACGGAATGGTTGTGTGGAGAGGGTACGGTGAATAATGGCACGGAGCCACAAAACCATGGGACCATGGGAGTGGAGAGGCTAGCTGTTGTTAGTATCTACGCCAGATCTCAGCCTGCCACGGGCTCCTGTCCTATTATACAACGAAAAACAAATGCCAGGTAGTTAGCCGCTTAGGTACCTGTTGTTCTGTTCACCTCCCGTTAGTATCCCACCAATAACGAACATTTTTCATAACATCCATTAGATGTATTTAAATGTACGGTGAAACGGCATCGATATCTATAGGGACTTAGCTATAAATCGTTGTTTACATTCGTTTATAAAACACAAATCATGAATCAGTGTCGGAGGGAAACGTAAAATGACAGCGTCAAAGAGGCGTACAAGTAAGGACGGCAGAAAGTCTCGTGAGACAAATCAAACAACAGCTCGGGTTGGTATGGTGATGCAGGACAGAAGCTCTCTGCCTCACTTGTGCTTCAGCCACCTCGACCCAGTCTCGCTCAGGTGGGGAATCTGGTCTGCCTGGGGTCAGTCCCTCACCAACGTGCAGACCCCCCTGGCCGAGACCCACGTCATCCCGCCTTTGTCCGACTTCGGTTCTAAAACATTTGAATGTAAATTTTCCGAAGTTCGTTAAGACCCTTCCGCAGCGACCCCGGCCGTTTATGTCGGATTCGTTCCAGCACGATGTCTAGTTTAAGATCTTTCTTGCTGAGGCAGACCTAATAGGGTTATTCTACACATTAATATATATTCTGCTCCTTGACGTGTGGTCTTCCCGTTAGCTCAGGTCTTTTGTTTAGTGTCTCCAGCGACCGTGTATTGTTCTGCATTCTTTGTGGCGCCTCGTCTTACCCCACTTGTGTTGGTAGGACTGTGCGCCGTAGAAAGGGAATGGAACTTTCAGGAGGAAACACACAAAAAAAGCAGGAATTGCTGCACGTTTTGAAAAATCTCTATGTTTATGTATGTTCACTTACTGATCCATATATAAATTCGTGCATTAATTGAATAGGCGTATCATGTATCATATATTCATTTAAGGACTCGTGTGCATATGTGTGTGTGTGTGTGTGTGTGTGTGTGTGTGAGTGTGTGTATGTGTGTGTGTGTGTGTGTGTGTGTTTCCCTTTGGACGGTTAAGAGCAACAAAACTTGATGTAAGCGTCCCTTTTTCCCGGACACCTGTTCCTTCCCCCCTCACCCTTAGCAGCCTCACGCAACCTCACAGCGCTCCGCCAACTCACTTTTAGTTTAAAGTCTTTTTTTCTTCCATCATAAACAGAACATTAGCATTACCCCCACAGTCCTCGGAGGGGGAGTTAATTATCTGCCGCATGTAAGTTTTCAGGCGATGGCTGACAGAGAGGTGAATATGGCTTGGTTCAGCCCGGAGACCTGGCGGTAAAGCCTCATCACGAGACTTCTCGTCTCCCTCCGGCAGCTTCTGACGTAAGAATCTCAGTTTTTCCATCATTAATATATTCAGCCTCCAGGACCAGCAGAGCTCCAGCCCCGCTGGACGACTCACGCAGGCAAAGAATACCTTCATTTATGATATACTAAACGGTAAAATAACTAAAATAATTTTCGTTTTTTTTCCCCTTGTTTACTTCGATGATTATTAATCATATGACAAACTTCTATATGTCTGGAGCCTTGTCGCCTGTCCTGCAGTCGGAATGTCTGGACTCGACACGTGAAGACACTATGAAGCAACACAGTTTTGTGCCCGTGCAACTCGTCACATCTCTCTCTGACACGCCCTGTGTGGCAACGCTTCATACTACTTCACCCTGTCCGTAAATAACGTGTCATTTGGCATAAACCCATAGACTCGCGCCATAATAGGTTATACGTCATTTGTCACCTGTGGACTACGCGCGAGTGGAAGAAAGGCGGAAGCAAATCTGGCAAAATAAATATCTAACACCCCCGTTAACTACTTGTCTCCCTCTCCTGAACCACCTAATCCCACCAGACGACCCGGGGAGAGTAATGAGGAACCGCACTACGTCGATGAAACTAAAGGACCCCAGCGCCTCACCTGACGATAACAACACCACGACACAGTGGATCCTGAGCTGGCTTTACCCTGTCCTGAGCTAGCTTTACCATGGTCTCCCAGCTCCCTTGTACCTTCATGGCTTGGAGCGGGACGACGCGCGGGCTGTGCCTTTCACTCTCACAATCCTGATTAGGGTGCTTTCACCCTCACAGGCTGGATTAGGGTGTTTTGCGAGCTGAGTTACACCCTCTCAGCCCGGATGAGGGTGACACGCACGTGCACATTCCGGACTAAGATGTCTCGTTAAGACTGTGATATCTCGTCGGCTGGCTTGAATTCCTGGTTGTCATTTGAATGTATCGGGCTCATCTGTAGTAACAGTCCAGACTATGAACTTTGCTGGCTGGCTTAAACCCCTCAGTCCGTCCTGGGATTTCACGCTGATTCGCATACACGGGTATGTCTCGCTAGGCTTTCGTATCTTTCAGCCTTTGTTGTCGAGGCATTTGTTACTCTGCTTTTATTAAGACAGTCCTGTGCTGCTGGTGCGTCGTGTTTTTGTCTATAGAGTCCTGGGCTTACAGCGCATCGCACTTTTAATCAGACCAGTTGGCTGGCTTCTATGCTCTCGCCTGTCTCTGGGGGCGCTGCTTGCCTGCCTCTGGATAATCCTGCTCTCTTCATGCTTCGTGCAACTTAGTTCGAGGCGATTGTTACGTGTCTTTGTTTTTGGTGCCTTATTTTCGGGAGTGTTTCTAATTTGCTCTAATTCTTAACACAGGGCTATTGCTTTGTTTTAATATTCTTACTGTTTAGTTTAGTCTTTTAAGTTCAGAGAAATGACTTTCCTGATACGATGTCAATGTTGTATTTGCCCTCTTGGCAAAAATGTTGGTATTTTTAGGAAAATACCCTGTCCCTACCCATTATTGACTATATTCAGTTCATTAATACGCTGGTAACATTATTGTCACCTATGCAAACTACCAAGTTTCTTCAATCATCCTTCCATTAAAGATACATCAATGAAAGCTAACGATAGTATGGGACTGCAAACATGATCCTAATGTCAGCTGAAGCTTAAACTGTAGCCACAAGTGATCAATCAAGTCGATGGTGGGACCAGTTTTCAGGTTATGTAAATCATCACATGTGTGAGGAATGTTTCAGTGTGTTCTTTCAAAATAAATCCTAAGATTTACACCACCCACCCTATTTACCTTTAAGCGCATTAGCATATCGAAATGAAAACCTGGCCTTAATTCACTGTGTCCCATTCGCATTTTACGTTCGGTTATGGTGAATTTTGCCAGATTCAGTTCTGAAAATTTTTTTTTTATATCTATCGTCCGTTTGGCATCATCCACAAATATACCGACGTATGATTTGAATCCATATGACGTAGAACAGAAACAGCAGCAGTCCCTTGACTAGCCTGCGGGACACCGCTATTGTAATACTAAACCCGATGTGAAAAGACGCCTCTCATACCTGTCCTCTGCTCTTTCGTTTGGATCATCTTCGATCCAACGAATTTGATCATCTTGTTACCTTTTACTTGCTTCCTGTGAGGAACAGTGCCAGAAGCCTCCTGACTGAGAATGTGATTCCTGACCACTGCTTGTGTTACGGAAAAAGAGCTTCACATTCTTGTAACTCCGTCTTTTACCTCTGTACATATATTGTGTTTCTACCTTTACAAATACACAACCAAACCCCAAGAGAGAGGATGAACAGCTGGGTAGGCTGTGAGCCGGCTGTCCTATCTGGGATTCGAGCCAAGGCCCGTTGGATTGGCGAGCTGAAACGTTAACCACTGCACTGTATGCTATCAAAACGCACACAAAAGTACAAATGGTAAAAAAAAGAAAACTGAAACTTGTGGTATAATGGTCATCTACAACAAACCCGTGGATACATCCTTGGGTGACCAATAGAGAATACCCGGCTTAAAGATGTGAACAAAAGAATCAAACCACACACACACACACACACACACACACACACACACACACACACATACATACACACCATGTGTGGTGTTGGGATGAGATACTACGGCAGAAAACGCAGTTTTACCATGTCATTCACGGGTTGTAACAATAGAAAAATGAAAGATGAATATTCATAGGATGTAATTCACAATCATAAACACGTGAAACTGTCCACGAAGACAAATGAACTTTAAAAGGGCAGCAGAGTTCCCTGAACAGTTGTTTGTCACCTGGTAAATTGTCCAATTCATTATGGAAATAGAGGACATAATTCGGAATGTATTAATTCATCATCTAACACAAACACAAATAAAATGTAAAAAAAAAGAAATCTGGGATATAATTACATCACCGCCTAATTAGTTTTAATAATAATCACTGACAGAAGTCAACAAACTGTTTGCAAACGTCAGGGTCATCCAGGAGTGCTCTGTAAATACGTCAGCTGGGAGAGGAGCGAGAGGCAGGGTTTGCCACACAAGTTCACAAAATCATCGTGTATGTGAATGTCAGTGTTGTAGCTGTTGTTGGCTATATTGACGCTAGTTGATGCCTCCAGAATTACTGACTCATTTCCTGGCTGTGTGCGTGTGTATGTGTGTGTGTGTGTGTGTGTGTGTGTGTGTGTGTGTGTGTGTAATGTAATGTACCTCGCAACACTGAGCGTGAGGCCACGACAGTCTGTCCTCTATAATCAAATCCTAGTCGTTTGGTTCACCACATGAACTGTGACAGACTTGAATATTCAGCAGCTGAATAACACATATGAATGAATCCTTCGTTTCTTGCTATCAGATGAATAAAACAAACAATAATAAAGTGGCATGTATAACTAAATGAATGCTTGGCATCATTACTAAAAGTGTTAGCAACAATAATGCAAACTTTATATTGCGTCTGTATCCCTCCTTAGTGAGATCACGCCTTGATTATGCTATTCAGTTCTGGGGTCCACATCTTAGCATGAAGTTTCTAGGATGCACACACGGTAGGATGACAACTATGATCCCTGGCTTTAAAAAAATCATAATTATGAGGAGACATTACGATACTGAAGCTGTAATCACTTAGGAAGGCGTAAAGTAAGGGTTGACTAAAGTACATCAGTGGATAAACTGGCTAAACAAAGACTTGTATGAATAAAATACTATGAAATCAAATCCAAACAATAACGAATCCGTAACAATTTCAGATCTGATACTGACATAAGATATACGAGTCGAATATCTTAACAAATAGTAGATTAAGTGCAAAAACTAGAGAAAGGTTCAAATACAGATTGCATGGCTACATGAGTGATTGATTGGCTTGGTGTGAAGAAGTACTGCCCAGCATCGACCAAGAGACTTGGTCTAACAATGACCTATATAACAAAAAAATGTGGCCCCAAACCCTCAGCGTTTAACATAACATGGAATCACAAGAAATATTGCCAAACTGTGTTCGGTTTATAAAGAAATTATTGAAAACTTAACCAACAAATTAAGGGTATTATTACCGTTTTGCAATCAGCGAATTTTGTTAGGTTAGGTTAGGTTGCAATTGTTATTCCGAAGGTTTTTGACGTCTTTTGAATGAATGACATTCATTTTTATCGCAAATGGATGGATCTCCAAAATGGCAATTCTACCCAAATAAGTTGGTAAGTAATAAGTAATTATGGTACTTACCTTCGTCGCCCGGCAGGCAGGTGTGGGGGATGTGACAACAGTCCGTTATGAGAGACGAGGCATTCAGGAAACTTATGACTTCAACATTTTTCCAATTCGTCAAGATATGTTCAAAGACTGTATATATTTCTGAATGTCATAACTCATTCAAAAGTCTTTTACCATCACTATATTCTGAATGATATCCACAAACCAATTTAACTGAATAATTCAAACGTTTTATTCACCTATATGTTCATGTACATCTTAATGTTTCATTCATACTTTTCACCATTCACTGTTGTAAAAGGGTCACATTTTTTCACGAGCCACTTTATTATGCAATATTTCTACAATAATGTCAAGCGATCTCTTTATGTTTGTGTTTTCGTCAATCAGTATATAAGCAACATATGCATCGTATTTTTCACCAATCATTTCACCATATAGCTATATATCTACCATATTGTTCACAATGCACTGCATGTCGCAGTAACTTCACCGTATTGCTTTATATCCATTCAGTTCAATAGTCACTGCGCGTCACAGTAATTCCACCATATTGTTCACCAGTCAATGCATGTCATAATAACTTCACCGTATGGCTATATATCTACCATATTGTTCACCAGTCAATGCATGTCATCATATCTTCATAGTGATTACTACTACAATAGTACACTCAACGTAATGTTCTGGTCTTCATTCGTAATGCAAAAACACACGATTCCAGTTTCCATTCGTGACTCGCTATTCACTGTTTGGTCGATGAGTGACGGCAGCCATCTTTAGCGTAGTGCCGTTTCCAAGATACAGATGATCATCCTACGTAGCTTGACTACGTTACACATACGTCACTTCCAAAACCGGTCAAACTAGTTCATAGACCCAAATTAATCACTGGAATCTATTTATATCTGTCACGTGTGTACATTTTTCTGATAATGTTTCTTCAATTGATGCTTTTTCTGCAAATCACCTGCACTGCAATTGGCTGACAGCGTAATTACTCTCACGGCAGAATACTGATCTAACGCAAAATTTGATAATCCCAGTTTATAACACGATCACATTACGATTAACACTGTCATCTCATACTCTCATAAGTGTCACTAAATATAAAACTGATATATCACACACCAACTGTACTACGTCCCACGTCTTCTCTCCTAGGAGGTCAAAGCAGGACTGACTGTGTTGACCTAGTCCTGATACGTACGGTTACAAGTAACAAAAGGTCATAACCACCAGTTTGACCATCGAACCTGTGGTTTCACTGAATCATTGTTGACAGATATGCCTGTTGCCGGGAGTCTCAATTTCTGTTGTGAATATAAAGATAAGACTTTTAACTTACATTAACTGGTATTTGTCTTTACATTCGGTACCATCGCTGTGTTTACTTCACATTTGTCGACATGGTCAACGGGTGGGCGGAGCAACAGTCGTTTGCCAATTCAGCGGCATCGCGGTCGGTGTACCGGGGGCGGAGCGTCCCTGGTATGGAGGTGGGTCAGGTGAAGTCACACTGCCAACGCAGCGCTGATGTATCCTTACATGACGCAAGAGCATAAAAAAAACAAAAAAGTTAACTATACTGGCATATAGGGTCATATAACGCAGCCCTATATCACAACCATCCACGTTCATTCATCATGTACAGTCGCAGACAGCAGTAGTACGACAAGGTTGAATCCTCGAGCTTCTCAGGCTAGACCCTGACCTCCTGGGGTACGTCCGTCCTTTGGTTTTGAAGTTCGTAGCTACAGGAGCCCAGAGTGTTAAACGCTTAGGTGATCTGGTATAAATACATTTGTAAGGAAACGCATTATGAAGAAAACCCTTGACCTAAATGACAACGCTTCATTCTGTCGAGCTTTACCAAGGCACAAACAAAGCCAAAACAATAGCTTTAAGTTGGAGGGGAGGGGTTGTAGGGGAGTGATAGCTTGGTAATCGTACAGTGGGGTGAGTAAGGGGGAGATATTTAGGGTCGTGTGGCGGGGGAAGGGTAGAATGGGAACAGTAAGGTGGGGTGAGGAGAGGGATGGTGTAGGGGTAGTGTGGCGGGGGGAAGGGGCAAAAGGAGAATGGTATGGGAAGGGGGAGGAGAGGTAGTCAAGTGGTAACGTTATAGAGAGCGATGACGTAGGGAGATAGCAAGGAGGAATAGAGATTATGGAAGGTGGAAGGTTGGAAAGGAGAAAAGGTGTCAGCGAAAGAAAAATATAGGAAGAATGATGGGGGAGACAGGGTGAGCAAGGCATAAGGGAGTGTAAAAAGGGAGGTGGGAGAGAAAAAGGTTTGAGAGAAGTGAGAGGAAAAAGTTGGGGAAGAGGAGGGTGAGTGTGAAGGAGAGAAAAATGTTGGGGAGTGGGGATGAAGTTGATAAATAGAGAGTGGTGGGATGGTATGAGGGAGGACATGAGGGGAAGGGAGGCGAGGAAGAGCAGGATGTAACTGCTGGTAACAGCGGCTGTTCTTCAGTCATTTATAGTCTTTCTGGGAATCCCAATGTAAACTACCAGAAACAAGTGTTGTTTTATAATGGCATTATTTTGGATGGCTCCCAATGCAAATATGAATCCTTGTCCCCTACGTACAAACTTTAATATTAAGCTTTATATCATAACTATACAAATCATTAAAGAAATTGCTTTCACTGCACTGTTTTCCGTTTTATTTGGCAGCAAGGCAAAAAAAATATATCAATTCATCTATCTGAGATCAACACAGACAAACATGTTGGTGGCCCTTTTTGCGTGAAAGATTACGCACTGCTGAAGGCGGCACATTCTTAGTCAACTTTTTTACCATCGTTTTTCATAAATTTGTGTCAATTTCGCGACCCATCGAGCAATATGAGGTGGTTCGTCTTAAATCTCAAAAGGTTTCATGAATTTTCCCAGTCGTCAAAGGCGCAAATTTTCACTTAAAATATATTGCATTTCAAATTATGTAATACATTAATTCTACATTCTTATCAAATGCTTTCTAATATATTACGTCTAAATTAATTACATTTACGTCCATAATCATAAAACACAATTTCGCCATGCCTCTCATACCAGTCATTCCAGTGTGGACACCCGAGTCCGAAAAAATGCCTTATTGAATATAGGAGGTCATATCACTCTTCATGGGGCATTAGAGATCTTATGAAAGCAACGAAATCGAGGAGGAGGAAGGCGTAGAGTACCATAATGCTGGCTCTCAAAAAAAAGAGTCCACTAAGCCCTTCCATTTAAAGTTTGTGATATGTGCTTTCAGTGTCTCTTCCTGCCAACCATGAACGTACCCAAAGACGCTTTTTAGCACGCCTGGCCATTCCACACTGTCTAATAGACACATTTAAAGTTAAGATAGCCGCAGCTCCCTCAACAGTCAGCACCATGTTGCTTGTTTATGTTGAAACGAAATGACTGGCCCGTTGGTTCTACTCGCGTGTGTGACAGCAATGAAAAAAAAAATAAATAAAAGAACTCGCGAAACTAATGCAAGATACTGACACAAGAAATGCAAGTGTGATGCCGCCTCGAGAAAGGTAGTTTGGCGACTTGGCTACTGGTTCGTGCTACTCGCCAGAGGTGTTTGTGGATGCGTGTCGTGTCATATCGTCTTGCAAATCATTACAGCTATTGCCCTGGTCGTGGCAAGCAACAATCGACTCTAACTCTCCAGGAATAACGACCTTGAACCTGATTTTTTGTTCTTTCTCTGAAAACTATCGTAACTTTAACAAGAAGATAAATTTCACGAAACAAAGTACACAACTATTTTTTTATAGAGTGACTGCTAACCTTTTCCAAGGTACAGTACAGGAAAATAGGTTACTTCCCACAAACAATGAAAGACCAGATGGTCACCAAAACCTACGCAAATATTACAAAGTATATCAGTGGATACAAACGTTCTTGTTTTTTTGCTGATAGTTCGTTTGCATTCCGCCACAACCTCTCAGCTCACTGTCCAAACAAGTTGCTGTCCAAACAAGAAGTTGTCAGAGGAAGAAAGTATTCATGTGCTCCGTTCCAATGATGCACTTTGTGGCTTCACTGTAAAACATATCCATCGAAGTAAATTGGATAATGTCTTGATGATAAAAATGTGCTGAAATAACATACAAGTTGTACTAGTTGTAGTGGAACATTTGAGCGCGACAGGTACCAACCCATACGCACTTAATTCTTCCAACTGTAATAACCCTGACAGTATTTTGCATACTGCTTCATTCACTGACAACCCTATCTCTGAACCAGTGCCACCCTATATCCCCTTCTCATCTAGATCGGTCTAGTTAAAACCATCGTTTCAAAATGTTTCTCGATTTCTTAATGCTAGGACCATGTTGATACAGGTTATCTGTCAATTCCTTTGATCCATTTTATGGAATCACCTCTTAGACATGATCATGTAATCTACCAACATAACATAAATCCCTGATATCAACTTTATTGCTTGTTTTTTCTAGATGTTTATATCCACTGTATCACCGAACTGTATAATCCAGGTGACGACTAAATAGGAAAAAAAATATTGTAGTATTGCAGGATAACTCCAAAGACCTGTTGCTTATACTTGCGAAAATGAACCTAAGTATTACCTGATACATTAATTATTGTTTTGGGTTCACTCCACCAACCATCACTCCTAGATCCCTTACGTATACTGATGTATCAGCATCAACGTTATCAGGGTGTTAAACCGGTTATATTCCTATTTCTCTTCACTACACTTGACACTTCTTTGTCCACTCTGATGATGTATGTACGTTTTCTCCCAGTGCTGTGGAACCTTACTTTGAATTCATCTTCTGTCTAAATACTAACTAATGCCACTAATTATATCATAAATGTAAATGATACTAAAACAAAGATTACACGACAGAAATCTCCATGGAACATGAGGCGGTGGCCAGAGTCAACGCATGTGTTCTAACCCTCTGTTTTCTGTCCAATGTCCTATTTCTCACCCCTTCTCTCATGTCCGCCCTCATGCCATCCTCCTCCCTCATTGCTTATTTAGTTCATCCCCCGCTTCCCCAAATTTTTCTCTCCTTCACATCGTATCTCCCCTCTTCCCTTACTGTTTTATCTCCCTTCTTCCAGACCTTTCTTTCCCCCAACTCACTTCTTTCACACCCTTACGTCTTCCTCACTCTATCACTGTCCCCATATCTCTCCTTTGTTTACACCTATCCTCATTTCTCTCTCACCTTCCTTGATCTCTATTCCTTCTTGCTCTCTCCCTACGTCATCGCACTCCATAACGGTCCCACGTTACCGCCTCTACACCTCCCACTTCCCATACCATTCTCCTGCCCCTTCCCCTCCCCCCCACACTGCCCCTACACCTCCCCCCACCAATCCTAGCCTCCCCTCCCACAGCCATTCTGA
>JAUTXX010192200.1:4621-15113 GCA_032273605.1 Panulirus laevicauda | reverse complement strand
AGACAATCCACCTCATCAGGTACCAATGATTAACAGTTATTTGAATCCCAACATCACAGCAGAGCTTTATTACGTATTGGCACCTGATGAGGTGGATTGTCTCCATGAAACATGTGCTACATGTACTGAAAAATTACATGGTGAATAAAATCACATTAATTCCTACTGGAGAACAATTTGACCTTCATAACTGTTCTCAAAGGCTTTGTCATCTGTTCCTCATGTTACCTAGTGACAAGTCTTAAAAGGAAAATTACTGCAGTTACTGATTATTGTTTTAGTTAATTATGGCCCAACATTAAGGATGTCTTGATTTGAGCTTCTTCATGCCATACCACCATCTATGCACTAATCCTTGGTAACTAAGTATCAGTACTTACCAGATAATTTCATAGATTGTTGCGTAATGTACTTCTGAATTAAAGTTTTTGTAAAACCTTAATTTTACATATTCCTTTCTCTCAACTTTGCAGAGAGGCAATCCAATCTTAAAGTCAATTCGCAGTGTCCCCTGGGAATATGGTGAAATAGTTCCAGATTATGTGATGGGCGCCACTTCATGTGCATTATTTCTGAGTCTTCGCTACCACAACCTCAACCCAAATTACATCCATGATCGAATCAAGCAACTCGGCTGTCAGTATGAATTGCGTGTTCTGCTGGTTCTTGTAAGTAATTGATTACTGGGTGTTTGATCATTACAAATATCCTGGTTATTGATATGATAGTTTGCTTCATTTTTCAGAGTTCATTAGTGAATGTTTTTTGTGGGATTATTAATATTATAATGAAACATATTTCTTTTATTGCTAATTTAAGATAGCAGTAGTGTGATCTGCAAATCTTGATGTATTAGTAACAATATCACTCTCTAGAAAAAACATCCCAGTACCATTCTTAGTATATTATCAGTTCTTTTTTATGTTTAGTTGCAGGAAAGATTAGGACCATAAGCTTTTGCTGGACTTATAAGTTAGTACTGAACACATAAATTATGATGTAACCAATACTTAATAATCTTGGTTATAGAGATTTCTTTGTCAGTTAATACATATTTCTTGGGTTTACTCTAATTAGCAGTTTTAAAGGATATGAAGTAGACAGTGGTGTCTTGTTCTTTGTTTCAGTTCATCTTAATCCTCTCCTGAAAAAACTCTATTCTTGTTGTAACCAAAGATAGTATCAAGAAAACAACAGTAGAATTATTGTACAAGCCCCCTATCACAGACATCAGAGGTAGACAAGAGACATACACGATTAGTTAGCAGAAATTTGTAATGAAGATCTGATATCGTATTGGGAGAATTTAACATACCATTAATTAAATGGGAATAATCCCTCTCCAGTGGCTCTGGGCAGAATCATAGGTACATTTAAGAATAAATTTGACAAGTATTTCAGTTATAATCCACAATGACATTATTTGTTCCTCCTTAGTTACATGAAAATTTTACTAATTTTTTCTTTGAAACCTGTGCATGTTTCAACTCTTACCATGCTAATCCATGAGATTTTGATTTCCACCATCACAGACAGCTTTGTTAGGACCAAGTGCCTGTTTGTGTTTGAAATCCTTTTTGTTCCTTTGAATATATATCTTTTGACATGTGCCTGTAGGTCAGGCTAGTATCCATTTGCATTAGTCAGTTGTGAACTGAGTTTAGCAAAGTCCTTTGTATGTAGGGACATTAACTTGACCTGGCATGGCATTTGAATTTTGTAATTCCATGTCAGGTCTGTAACTTCTGAATTGTGCATTAATATTGTATACCATGAATGATCGGAATGATAAATATTTGTATTCAATAAATGATCAGAATACTATTAGTACGATAAATATTTCTGTTCATTCATAAACTTTGGAGACTATTTTTTTCCAGGTGTTAGTGATGTGGATATATTCATTTGTCTATCTGTAGGTCGATGTAAAGGATCCTCATCATGAGCTAAAGCAGTTAACAAAGATCTCAGTGATGGCAGACATGACCATGATGCTAGCATGGAGTCAGGAAGAGGCAGGACGGATTATAGAAGTGTACAAGATGTTTGAACACAAACCACCTGACCTCATTATGGAGAAACAAGATACTAACCCATATTCTATGGTAAGTACCCAGAACGATGACATTTGGTGCCATAAAACTTAAAGCACAAGTCTGTTTTATGTCATTAATGTTTTGAAGAGAAAGATCAAAATCTGTTGACACCCCTCTCAGACATACATTTAGAACAGATTTAAGGCAACATTTCACTTCATCCTTCCACCTCTTCCATGGTTTCCCCTTGTTCCTTGTTCCCTTCACTTTGGACTTGCATTCCCTTTTAGTCACACTCTTCATATGTCCAAACCATTTCAGAAAACTTCACCTCTTCCATACATACTCCTCTTACTCTTACACCACTCTCTTTCCCTATCTTTTCTTATTTGACCAACCCTCCTCATACCACATTGAGGTATTACATATGTTTTCATTAATTACTCTACTGTGCCCTAACTCTCTTTTAGGTTCAAGGAAGCCAGAGACTCAAAACTATGAAGAAAATATTGACTTATGGAACAACCCTGTGCTTGTTTCTAATGCCACTAAAACTTGATTATCCTTTTTTTCAGCATCCTGCCATTTATTATAGCTAGATCTTAGTGGAATTGTTACTGTTTTGTCTAGCATTTGTTTAGCATATCTATTAGTTTCTCTATAGGACATAATAATAAATTGAAATAGTAAGGATTTGTACATTATTCTGCCCAATGAAATTTGGAATGCAGTCTTGTGTCTTAGTCAGAAAAAAAATGATATTGTGAAAACTCTTATAAATGACAAAGAAATAGAGAAATAGTTCATCCAGCAAAATAAACTTTAGTTTCATATCGTGGAATACTTTGCTTCCTAAGCCAAAAGAAACCAAATGTTGCTTTTAGCTCAGCTGGAATAGAGGAACTAGATGCATACTCATTTGGGAGTTTTAGGAAGCTAACAGAAACAACAAAAGCCTCACTGCTGCCATGTATTACTAGCAGTGCTGAAAAATCTATGGGGTAGGAAAAATAAAGGTATGACTGTTAGGATACAGGCACTTTAAGTGTGTTTTCTTCAATTTTACTATGTACATATTTTATAGAGGCTTTCTTACTTGCCTAAGTGGTACAGTTTAACCTTTTAAGTGCAGAGATTTGTTTCCTTATATCTTTTCTGCCTTACTGTTGCACTTAGACACATTCAAGACTCATTTATTGGCAGTGAGGGAAAGTTGACCAATGAAAAAGCTTATTTTCTTCCTAAGACCAGGTGATTGTGTTCTAATGGGGTTTCCTACCCACCTCGTGACAGTTTGTATGTTCTTGTTGTTTGAAGGGAGTACTCTTTCCCAAGGATCTTATCATCTGTTAGGGTGTGTCTATTCCTACACAATAGGAAAAGGAAGACTTCCTTTTGGAAATAGTCTGCACATGAACTGCAGAGTTGAATTTGTTAGGATGAAGTCTTCTTATTTCACCTCATATTTACCTATGTACTTAGGCTTTGTTAATTTTACATCATAATAGTCTAAGGAAACTGTTGTCAAACCATTTAAAAATCTTGTCATTTTAAAAAGTCAGCCAATTAAGATTGTACTTCCAGTTCATACAGACCCAGATTGACATATTTCATAATCCAACACTGTAACAGATATTTAGAAACATAATTTTCATCAAATAATTTCAGCTCATTGATGCTCTTACATCTGTGAAATCCATTAATCGCACAGATGCTATGACCCTTTTGTCAAATTTTGGTTCATTGGAGAAGATAGTAGAGGCATCTGAAGAAGAGCTATCATTTTGTCCTGGTCTGGGTCCTCAGAAGGCTTCTAGGCTTCACAGGGTTTTACACCAAGCCTTCAAAAAACCTCAGTATGAGAAACATAAGCCACAACAGGAACTCTCAAGTGATTCTGCTGAAAGAAAAACCTCACAAGTACCTGAATCATCAGCAGAAGAAAAATAGACTTAAGGTATATGGATTTTATGTTTTTGTTTTAATGAAATATATGGTTAGATAATTTGTTGCATTTTGCATTACCTCTTGCATATAAAAGGGTTTGTAATTAGAGTAATTATTGTAGAAGAGGGAACTATTAAGAAATTTAATTTTATCCATAAGCTTATGGTCATCATTATGTTGAACATGATAATTATAAGCAAGTTTACTGTCTGGCTTGCTGTGTAATTGTTTCATTAATTTGTGGAGACAGTAGTTAGCTATGCAACCTTGGGATGTTTTCGAGGCTGTAACTTCATGTGAGACTAGGGTAAAGTGGGTTCCTTTTGGGGCAGCAGAATCCTTCGTGACACTTACTCTTTTTCATCTGCTGACAGATATACAACTTTGTTGGTGATTTCTCTAATGGTGTAAATGCTTGCAGGTAGAGTTAGGAAGCACTTATAGACAACTGTAATTGTTAGTTAGGTGTTTAACAACTTGGGACGCCTCTCACAGTGCTCCTTCACTTTTGAGGCTATGGTCCTCGTAGTTGGAGGGAAAGGTACATTCCTTTGGAGTGGAAAAATCCTTAATGATGCTGTACTCTTTTCTGTATACTGACAGTGTTACAGCCTCATCAAAAGTGACTTCGTGCTCATGGTGTAATAACTTTTAGGCAGAATCTGGGAACATTACTACAAATTACACTCTATGTGCTGAACTCCATCCATCTTTCCAACACTACAAACACCATTTTATCATATCACAAGACCCTTCATGCCCCAGATGCAATTTCTTTACTGAAGACCCTAAACACTTTTTATTTGTCCTGTGTAAACAACAGGTGAAGAACAGCTTCATTTGCTCACATTCTTTTTCTAGCTGTTATGTATGATGCACCAAAACTAGAGCCCCAAGTTGTATCTGTGGTTTCTCTTGATTGCATCATATACCTGGTTCATCCCATTAATAGTTTGTTGCCCCATGTTTACTATATCAATCCATTTTGCTGTATCCCACACACACCTCACACCCTTCTTGTTCAGGTCCTCAATACTCCCATCCTTCCACCTCCTCCTCAGTTTCCCCCTTTTCATTGTTCCTTACACTTCCAACATGTGTAAGCTCTTAATTGTCCTCTCCATTTGCCCAAACCATATCAGCACACACTTTGCAGCTCTGTCATACTTACTCCTTTCTCCACCACGTCTATCTCTCACCCAATCATTTCTTATTCAACCAGCACTCCTCACAGCACATGTTGTCCTCAAACACTTCATTTGTAGCACATTCTCCCTCTTTCATGTAGGGCCCACACTTAGCGTCCATACCCACACTTAGCATCCATACAACAGTGATAGGATTACTAAACCTTCAAACATACCCATCTTTTCCCCTCACAGACAGGGGCCTTTTTCCATACATTCCTCAATGCACTCAGGACCTTCACCCACCCAGTGGCTGTTTTCAGCTCCCATGGATCCATTCATTGTCATGTCCACTCTCAGGTATCTAAAACATTTTAATTCCTTCAAGTTCTCTCCATTCAAACTCCCATTCCAAATAACATATCTCTCTCCTCGGGTAAATCTAATAATCATGATTTTATTCACAGTACTCAACAACTTTTTCCTTTCACACATTCTCCCAGACTTGGATACCATCTTTTGCAGTTTCTCACTTGAGTATGCCACCAGTGCTTGTTATTAGCAAATGACAACTGACTCACCTTCCAGGTCTTCCTCCTTGGCAGATTGGAAACTTGCCTTTCTCCCCAAAACCCTCACATTTATTCCTAACCACCCCATTCCTAAATATTAAACAGCCATGGTGACATCATGCACCCCCCTGCTGGACCCGCCTTCACCTGATGACTTTCACTCTCCTCACTTCCTACTTGCACACACACCTGATTCACTTAGTAAAAGCTCATCACTGTTTCTAGTAGCTTTCCTCTCACACCATATACATGAAACTACCCCCTCAAATCATTTTTGTTGACCCTGTTGTATGCTTTTTCCATATCCAAAATGCCACATACAAACCTTCTGTTTCTCATGAGTTTCTATCAACTGCTTTAAAGCACCTGATCCACATATCCTTTGCCACTGCTGAAGCTACATTTTTCCTACCCATTCTGATGTTTACATGGTGTCTCCTAATCTGGAGAAACTTGAAATGTCAGTGATGTATTTTCTTGCAAGGAAAATTTTGAAACGTCAGAGAATTTTGTTTGACAACTTTGAGAAAATTAAACCTTTATCTACAACTCAATTAACATGAGAATTATATTTGTAATGATTAATCAGATAACATTCAGTCATATACATAATTCAATGTGGAATTTACTTACAGACACCTTCATAGTTCAGTTATTCAGCTCAGTTTACTGAGTATTTATCAAAGCACTGTTACATTAGCAAGGTGAAAATAATTGTGATTGGGTATAATTTCTTCTTAGCACAGTTCTTTGATTATCATAGTCCACTTACATTAGCAAGGGAAAATAGTTGTGATTAGTTGGATAATAGTTATTTATTTCATATATTTATATTTATTGTACTTAGTTGCTGTCTTCCCGGTTAGTGAGATAGCACAAGGAACCAGATGAAAGAATGGCCCAACCTACCCACATACGGATGTATATACATAAATGCCCACGCACATACATATACGTATCTATACACTTCAGCGTATACATACATATACATACACAGACATACATATATATACACACGTACACATCCACACTTGCTGCCTTCATCCATTCCCATCGCTACCCTGCCACACATGAAATGGCACCCCCCTTCCCCTGTGCATGTGCGAGGTAGCGCCAGGAAAAGACAACAGAGGCCACATTCGTTCACACTCAGTCTCTTGCTGTTATGTGTATTGCATCAAAACCACAGCTCCCTTTCCAGATCCAGGCCCCACAACACTTTCCGTGGTTTACCCCAGACGCTTCACATGCCCAGGTTCAATCCATTGACAGCACGTTGACCCCGGTATACCATGCCTTTCACCCTCCTGTTTTTTCAGCCATCTAACTCAGTTTAATAATTAATTTTCAAGGTATTGTGACATTAGGAAGGGAAAATAGTTGTGATTAGAAATCATTTTAACCATCCAACTCAATTCAGTGACAAAATTAGCAAAGCCCTGTGCCATTAGCAAGGGAAAATTGTTGTGATTAGTTGGAAAGTACTTGTGATTTATTACAATGTCAGCAATCCAACTCAGTTCAGTGATTAATTTTCAAAGCCTGTGACATTAGAAAGAGAAAATAGTTGTGATTAGGTATAATTTCAATGTCCAACTCAGTTTTCAGTGATTAATTTTCAAAGTATGCAACATTAGCAAGGTAAAATAGTTGTGATTAGGTGGGCCAATACCACCACCACAATGGCTAAACCAATAGAAGACATTGAACTTGGTGCTTTGCCTTTTCCTGATCTGAAGATATGATTGAAGAAGGCTTCATTATTCCTTATTTTCCTTTCTGCCTGAGGTAGAGGGACCTTTGCAAGGCACCCTTTAAAGGCCATGGAGCAAGATCTTGAGGCATTTTTTTCTTTGAAAGTGACTTCATTCCAGCTAGGAGTAGTCTAAAGATTGTAGGTTCATGGGGAGTTAGAGATTTGGCACTCCTGTCACAGATAAGTTTTGACTTTACCATAACCAGGATAGAAATGAATAAAATAGAACAGTATAAGCAAAACCATAATTGAGAGCAGAAAAAGAAGGATGATGAAAGAGGGCAAACAATTATATGCATTTTTATTACTGTGCTAAACTAGGGAGCTTCATAAACGACACTCTTAGAGACAGACCTCAAAGTTTCATCACAGTATAATTAAAAGTATAATACTTATATTCAATCACAGTTGATGTTTGAGTTACCGTTAATGATGAATTTTATTACAGTATTGGAGGATACTACAACACTCTTAATTCATTGTTGTATTGTATTGGTTTTTAGGCTGATGATCATAGAGATTTAAGATGCTGACTGTCGATGAAGTTTTCTTGCATTCCTGTTAAATAAAATGATTAGTTTTCAAAAGATTTTGAGGAGTGTTTGTTAAAAATAGGATTTCATATTATTACTGTAGCTGTGAAAAACTAACAGGCTTGACTCGTAATCATGAAGTAATATGGATGCAAGAACGATCTGACTTTGGTTTAGAGTCATTGTTAAACTTCACAGGAGTACCTTTGTTTAATCATTCACTGATGACTAAAACTGAAGGGTACACACACACACACACACACACACACACACACACACACACAGGGGTAATGTTCTAGCCAGAGAAATTTTAATAGGTAAAGAGAGCAAGAAATGAGTATGGCAAGATAAGAAAGGAGGAACAAAGAAACTTTGAAAAGAATATTGTAGATAAGGCAGGAGAAAACCAAAACTTTTCCAGAGATACATCAGGAATAGATTGTCAGTTCAAGTTTAGGTATTAAGGCAGAGAGAAGAATTGTAATGGATGGTGTAAGGATATGTGAGCAACTGAACAACAAATTTAAAAGTGTTTTCACAGTGGAAGACATTATAGCCCGATCAAAAGTAAGTTGAAGTGGAAAGGAGGTTTTACAGAACTTTGAGATGTATAGAAAAGACATTAACAGTGTACTAAAAGGTCTTGACTCATACAACGCTCATGGTCCTGATGAAATTTTATCATATCTGCTGAAGATGTGTGGACAGACCTTTTGAAATATTGTTCAAGATGCCACTGGAGAGAGGCAGAATGCCAAGGGAAGAGGGCAAACATCATACCTTTCTATAAGATAGGAGACTGGGAAGAGGCACTGTAATACAGACTAGTCTCATTGACAGATGTGGTCTGTACGGTTTTGTAAAAGATAATTAAAAAGCAAATGGATGAATATCTACTGAGGAGAAATTACTTACGTGAGAGACAGCACAGATTTAGGGAAAGGAGGTCACATGTAACAGACCTCAGGGGAGGCTGGGTATATTATATGTATCTGGACTGCTAGAAAGCATTTGACACTGTACCACATGAGAGGCTGGTTAAGAAGAATGATCACCAGATAGGGATAAGGGGAAAACTCCTTTCTTGCACCAAAGATTACCTAGTGGAAGGGAACCAAGAATGCATGTAAGTGGAGCCTTCTCCAACTGGGTCGAGGTGACCAGCAGAGTGCCATAGAGTCTTCTTGCACCATTACTCTTTTTGATCTATGTAAATGATTTACCTGAGGATGCAAAGGTTTTGAGAGAAGTGAAAAGCATGGAGAATTGTATAACTTTACAAGGGAACTGTGACATTCTCCAAAGTTAGTCTGTTACATGGTTGATGAGGTTCAACCCAAGTAACTGTAAAATAATAAGGATGGATCACAATGAAAGAAGGCCTTAACATAATCATCATCTAGCAGGAAGTAAGTTACAGGAATCTGTTTGTGAGAAAGACTTTGGAGTCAGCGTTGACCCTGTCACTGAAATCCCATCTTAGGAGAATAATAAGGAAAACCAACTGTCTCTGAGGAAACAGTAGCATAGGATTCATCTTCAGGGATAGCAGATTATTCAACAAGCTGTTCATACCATACATTAAGGCCAAAACTAGAATATGCTACACAGGTTTGGTCACCATGCCTAAAGAAGCACAAAGAGCCAATAGAAAGAGTGAGGGGTAATCTGTTAACAGCCTTTCAATATTTAAAATGAATTGATAACAAACAATGAACTGTACTTCAAGAGATGTAGAGAACCTAACATTAAATTAAAGAAGAATTCAAAAAAAAAAATGTGAGGAAGTACTTCTATACTATGTACAAGAGTGGTGGATGAATGGAATAGAATCAATGGAGAAATGGTTAATGCAGACAGCGTACATGAATTTAAGAGGTTGAATGATAGAGACTGTTCAAAAGATGGGACCCCACAAGAGTAAAACTCCCTTACCCTTACCATACAGATTGGTATGTACAAACAGATCATACATAAGGCTGGTAAGTACAATCAGATCATACTTGAAGGCCAAAACTAGAATATGCTTCTTATGTTTGGTCAACGCAACTAATGAAAGCTCAGAACACGGCAGTAAAGATAGTACCTGAGTTAAAAAAAACAAACTCGGAAAGGGCTTAGAGGCCTTAAAATGTGCACGTCATGGAAAAAGAAAGAGGAGAGGGGCGCCCTTATCACAACCCAAAGTTTTTAAACTACGTTGATGATGTAAACAGTGAACAGTTTTTCGAAAGACAGAGATAGACCAATTGGAGGCCATAGCACGAAATAAGGCAAGAAACTTGTTTCAAATGCTGTAAAGAAGTACATCTATAGTATAAGATGGGTAAATGAATGAGCAGAATGAGAACAGTGAATGCGGACAACACAGGACTTTGAGATTGCGTGATAAGAGACTGTTCAAGTGATCTGGTCTCACGATTGAAAAACTCTTCACCATGATGTACTGACAGGAATTATGTATGTGATGCTGAAGGCTTTAGACTTGGGGGGTGGGGGGGGGGGGAGTCCTCATTGAAGA